>JXCR01114742.1:0-18384 GCA_002079205.1 Phalaenopsis hybrid cultivar | reverse complement strand
GGATTTCAATAAAAAATTGGTGTTTTTGTTTTATTATCCATGAATTCTCAGTAGTTCCCTTTCTTTATCCTTGTGGGATGAGAATGATTTAATGATTTCTTTTTTACTTTTAAAAATTCTGATGATATTTTCACCGATTCTTCATTGAATTTACAAAATGGCCCCTTATGAGGTTAACATTTGTTTGGAAACATAAGGAATCAAGAGGGCTATGATTTCACCTAACTAGTGAGTGTCACACTTCATTCTGGGCAGAGCTGTTGCGATCACCTAAGGAGGACTGCAATTAGATAGGGAGATAAGTTTTCATGGGCAATTAATTGATGTTTCTAGGGTGACAGACTAAATTCTTTTTCAAATTTGGTTTAGAGTTTGAATCATGAGGGTCCCAAGTAGGTCCTATAGAGAGGTCACAGTGGGTAATCTAGAGGTGAGAGGCTAGAATCTACTCAGCTTTACTACATAAGCTGGTGAAAACCTCTAAATTAGTCAATGTTCTTTGCTAGCACCAGGAAGGGGAAAAGAATAAGAAAGCTCCCATTTGTCACAACACATCATCATATTTTTAGTCATTCAAATCCTACAAATGTTAATATCTCATTGCAAGGTAAAAGATCTTTTTATATTATTCAAATTCGTTAAAATTACTTTTATTAAGTTGTTAATTATAGTTGTTTTTATCTGCTTTAATTTAGTATTAACATTGTTATCATTTTATTTTCATTTAAATATGAAATTTAAATAGAATTTACTTTTGAGAGTAATCCAATTTAAATATTTCAATTATCCTCATGGGATTGATACTGGGGTTTTTAAAGAAAATCCTATATTACTTGAAACGATACTTATACTTATGTAGTGCCTCTAGTGTGAAGTTTTATTATTTATTTTTCATATCATTTTCATTTATTCACACTAGTCCTTGAATATAATTTGAGTGAAGTTTTTGGAAATATTTTGGAGATTAAAAATACACGTAATTTCTTGTGAGGTTACAAACCCTGCCTTCCATGTGTCATGTACGGTCTCTGCTGGAACAACTACTGGTCAGGCTGACTGTACTGCTGACTATACTGCTGCCGAGACTAACCATGCTATGATGACTACTGGGAATCCAGACGAGACTGCTTGGCCTGAATCCTCATTGGTTGCTTTCCCTTGTTGATCGTTTCCACCATCCTAAACTCTTCTCAAATGCCTTAGCTGATCTTAACTTTTCAGTTTTTTCCAAGGACTCCATTTGCTTAACTTCTTCTTGTAAACTGTTGACTTTCCTAAATAACATCTTAAATGACTTAATCGTAAGTCCCTTAAGCATGAAGGCTACTGGATCATGGATTCCTTTAAGTAGAATCTTGATTGCATTTTGCTCATGAAGTCACACTTCCTGCTTAAGTTTTTCCATCTCAAAATGTAGTCCACGAAGGTCTCGCTAGGATTTTGCTCTACCACGAGGTCTCCAATGATNAAGGTCTCGCTAGGATTTTGCTCTACCACAAGGTCTCCAATGATTCCATGATGCTGAGGTCTGGCAAATCTCATCAGAAATAAGTTTTTCAACTCTACAAATGTATCGATTGATCCATTAGGCAATGCTGCATACAAATTAAATGCAATCCCTATGAGTGATCATGAACTGACGAAACACAGTGCTTTGTTACCCACGTGTTGTAACAGCCTGTCCGGAAGTGTGCAACATGCTATTGGGGGTATCCCATTCCATCAAAAGTCTTGAAGGTTGTCGGTTGACCTGACCCATAATTACGCAGATATTTATATTTCTTAATATGTCAAAAACTTGACCCAAATTACTAGTGAGAACAAATATAATATGACAAAATTTAAAGAAATAGTTTTCTCACAAGAGATACTATGCAAGTATATGTATCGTTTAAAGTAAAATAGAGTTTTTTTTAAGAAAACCCTAGTATTGATCACACAGGGAAAACGTAAACAAAAAATAATGAAATGAGATACAAGAATTTTAACTTCAGATAAATTTATTTAATATTGCAGTAAATGTCTAAAGATCAAAAGTAAGTTTACTAAATTCTACAAAATGCAAGTAAATTTAAATGAAATGACTTCTCCTTGCCAATAATTCATAATTAGTATAGAATTTCTAAATTATTTAGAAACTTAAATGTGGTATTGTGACAATTAGGAGCATACCTATTCATTACTTCTTTTGAATTATTTAAAGAACATTAACTAATCTAAAATTGGTGTTGGCATGTATAGTAATGCTGGGTAGGTTCTAGTCTCTCACTCTTATATTACCCACTGTGCTCTCTCTATAGGATCTAACAGTGACCCTTAGCTCCAATCTCAAGACCAAATTGACAAAAGAAACTAGCAGTCACTCTAGAAACATCAATTCTACATGATCTAAATCTTATCTCTCTATATATTTGCAACCCCCTTAGGAAAATCACCACTGCTCTTTCCAAGGTAGAATTTGATACTTACAAGTTAAGAAATTTTAGCCCTCTTGATTTTATAAGTTTCCTCAACAAACTTTAACAATATAAGTGGCTAATTTGTAAAGTAAATGACAATCTGACAAAAATATCTTCACAATTTTTAGGAATAAAAGTAGTCTAAATAAAATCAAAATCATTTACTGATACTCCTAAAATATATAGTCTTTATGTATACACTATTATACCTATTTTCGAGATATTGTGCTTTAATGGAAGATATTTATATGTTTTTATTTCAGGTACAATCAAATGGATGAAAAATGGTGAAATGAGTGAAAAAATATCAAATTTAGAGAAAAATGAAGAAGGTGTGCAGAAGAACTATGGCTCCTAACTGCCTAGAGCTGGCACTTACGTGCCAATAAATTCTAGAAGTCCACACCTAAGCACCATGTAGCTCGTGCTTTAGCGCCATTTGTAGTTACTTGATGATTCAATGAATTTGGATGAATTTTTGAAGATGTGTTTAAAGCATCCCTTGGTGAAACTTGGGAAATAGTTAATGGACATGAAAATACATTCAATTGGCTTTTGAAAGGAGGTAACTCTTGGAAGATTCATTGAATGTGGACACATTTTGAAGAGACACTAAGGCAACTATTGAAAAATTATTAAAGAAAGACATGGATTGGATTGAGGAGACTTCTTCTAGCCTTCCTCCGAGCACACAAAAGAGACTCCTAAGCTCCCCCATAGCCACACCATTGACGCCTCTCTCATAGATTAATTAGGATATTTTATTGGAGCAAAGAGAGGAGTTGTAGTGTGTGAGTAGAGAGTATTGTAGGAGGAAGAGAAGAGATTCAAAGGAACTACAAGGGTTTGGTAGAGAAGATTTGAGAAAAGTTTCTATTTTTTGTGACTACATTTGGTTTTAATGTAGACTTCTTATTTGTTTGCATGATTTCTACTATCAAACTTAAGTATGGTTTTGTTTTCTCCATGAAATTTGAGTAGTTTTTTTATCTTTTTCCTTAAAATGATAAGTGTCTAAGTATTGGATGGAAGTTGTGTGAAGTGTTAATCTTTATCATTGGAATAAGTTGTGATGATTTTAAACCTTGTACTTCATTTACTTCTTAATTTTGTCAATTAAGATGTTAATATTTGTTGTGAGAATATGTAAGATCTATGATGGTATTTTCTCAGTCAACTAATGGTAAGAATCACATGAGATTGTATGGATGAGAATGTAATGCATATGATTGAGTACAAATAAACAGGAAAATAAACTTTAAAGGGTTTAAAATTAGAGGACATTAGAGTGACAGGCTTAAGCCTCCAATTTGGTTTATAGTGTAGGTTTGATACGAGATGATAGCCCTCATGTGGAGGGAGAAGAGTGAACTCTAGAGTGAGAACTAGAATCTTCCCTGTCTAGCCCGTCTTCAAGACTATTCAAACTCTTAACTAGCCAATGCTTTTTATAGCATCTCTACTAAAGGTAAAGAACACTATTGCTCTTATTTGGAATAACACAATTTGAATACTTTCACAACACAATTCCTACACTTGTTATTGATTCTTGATAAGGAAAAAGATATTCTATTTATATTGCCTTCATTTTACAAATATCTAGTTAAGTTTTGTTAGTTGTTTACTTTACTTTCAATTATCAAAAATTACAAAAAGACTCGAACATTCCTTCCTATTATAGCATCTATATTTTGAGTAAGAATATTTTGAAAAGTTATTATCTAATTTCTTCTAATTTTAATTGCATATTGTATTTTATTTTCCCAGTGTGTTTGATATTTGGGGCTTAATCAAAAAAATATAATTTACTTGATAACAATACATATACATGCGTAGTATCCCATAATTAAATATAATGATTGCATTGTTATTTTCTTTGAACTCAAGCTTTTTCCTAGTCGTTGTATAGGATAAAGTTTTTGGCACCATTACAAAATAAGAATTATAAGTAAGGAAAAATTAAGAATATAATCACATGCGTTGTATTGTCATATAAAATCAAGATCACTTACTTAGTTATTTCATATTGCAAGGAGAAAGAGAGAAAACTACTCAAAATGCATGGGCGTAACAAAACAAAACATATTTATAAAACTCATATCCAAAGTATAAAACTTAAAAAAAAAGATACAAATACTTTTTCTTGAATATTTCCCCAAGCACTCCATTGAAGTTCTTTGACTTCTCCGACTCCAATAGCACTTATAGGACTCTCAAACTCCAAGAAAAAAAAAAGACTCACAAGAAAAACTTCTCACACACTTAACACACTCACACACTATGAGACTCTATAGATCTGACTCCCTTAGCCTCTTAGAATTAATACATATTTATAGGGCTTCAAAAATGACCAAGGGTTACTTTAGACATCTCTTCAAAATTCTACCTCATTCAATGACTCTTCTAGAAAATAATCATGGTGCCTAGACGCCAGCCAAGTTTTGCATCTGGCGGCTAGGCGCCATATCATCTAGTTTGCATTTCTTCTTTAGTTTAGCCCATTTTGCTCCTTTTTAATGTATTTTTGCTCCTTTTTCCTCTTAAACTCTTTTTTCTTGCGCCTACAACCAAGAACATAAAAATACTTTTCATTAAAGCATAATATCCTTAAAAATTGAGCATAAAATGTCCATAAAAATAGGTAATTTTAAGGTGAATCAGTGGTACAAAGCCCTTGTGATATTGTATGACATTGAATTCCTCCAGGTAAGGTCTACCCTTTGAATCTGATGCACCTCCTTTAGATTGGGCTAAGGCCTCGCTTAATTGCTGCTTAACCAATTGCTTAATGTCCTTTTCCGGAATCAAACTCTGAATTAAATCCTTCTTTTATGGTTTAGCACTATTAGCAGAAGAAATTTCTTTTCTTTCATCTGTAATTTGCACAATCTCAGGCTGGTTCACTTCTAGAGATGCCATCTGTTGTGACTGTCCATGAATTGTAGCCATGGCGGCCATGGTGTTGACCGTCCCCTCCATTATCTTTTCCATCCAGCTAATTTGCTCTTCCCTCAGCTGAATGGCCCTTTTCAAGTCATTCGCATCATTCTCCTCAATAAAAGATGGAGAATCGCGCAAAGATGTCATGGCCTTGGCCTTGACAACATTGATTTTCATGAATTCTTCATATATATATATATATATATATATATATATAATCTGACAGGTTGTAATCCTCATCATCGACATCCATTCTTTGCTCCTTCGCCAATTATGAAATCTCAGCTTTGAGCTTCCATACTTTATCATCGACTGCTTCCTCTTTAAGTAACTTTAGATTGGTTGGCTTTTCCTAAAAAATGCTCTTATCTATGACACACTCTGAAACAGTCATATAGGCAACAGTCAAAGCATCGAACTTATGATCCGTTTCAAGGGCATGTTGAAATTACAAGTGCAGTAACCTTAGATGTCCACACTTTCTTCCTTGATGTTGATGGCTTGAGATGGGGTGTTTTGGTGGTGACATCAGTATGGTGAAAAGAAGTGTGCTCCCTAACATGCAGACAATGTATAGCACTAAATGATCTCTTTCCAACATTCCTTTTTGGATGCTCCTCATAAACAACAACAAGTGATACTCTCGGACCTATACGAGACTTGTGTGGTCAACATTCTATAGACTCAAAACATCAATTATATCACTGACAAAAATGACAAAGGTATCGACATGGCTTCCCAAACAGAATCGGGCAGGGATACAAGATGGGGGTACTTCTACAGACTTCTAAAACTAGCGAACAGGCCTATATTTATTCATAATCTTATTCTTCATCCATAATAAAACCGTACAACCCATTCTCTTTAGTAGCTCAGCAACAAAACATCCTTCTTTGTCGGTGAGCCTCTCAAAAATAGAATGGATTTGGGTGAGGGGTGTAGGCCTCTCCTTCCTCTAACCATGGCCATGAAGTGACGACAACATGACAATAATCCAATCTCGTCTCTAGTAATGTCAGAAAACAGATGAAGCCTGCTGATGCACCTCAAAATAAGCTATTTTTAGTGCATATTTTATAAGCCTTTTATGTACATTTTTTATGATATTTCACTTTAAAGGAAGGTATTTTGCATGTTTTTGATTTCAAATACAAGGAATGGACATTTAGAAAAAATGAGGAAAACTTGGAGCAAAAATGATGATTTTTGTGTGACACTATAGCATCAACCCTTGGTGCCATAGCGCCACAGTCAAGCAAGAAGGGCGCTATAGTGCCCTAGACTGGCGCTATATCGCCAATAACTACCTTCCTAGAAGATACATTGAATTTGGCCAAATTTTGGAATTGACTTTACAAAAACCCTTGGTTATTTTCTATTTAATGAGAAGGATTTGGCCAAATTTAGAGACCTTTTGGAACCTCAAAACTTCAATTGGGCGGCAATTGTGAGTTAGGTTTTTCATATTTTGTGTTCAAGTATAAGTGTGAAAAAGTTTGGATATTGCTTAAAGAAAACTCCAAAAGTTTGCTTTGGGAGAAGACATAAGGTAATTTGTATTTGTGTTTAATTTTTTGTTGTAAGACTTAGATTTTGAATGCAAATGTTTTGTTTTTGTTTAATCTCCATAAATTCTAAATAGTTCCCTTTCTTTCTTCTTGTATATGGGACTTAATCCTGTGGGATGAGAATGATTTAAAGATTTTTTTACATATTGTGATGGTATTTTCACTGAATTTTCATTTACTTTACAGACTAGGACTCGTGAGGTTAAAATTTGTTGAGAAATATAATGACCTGGGAGGGCTATGATTTTACTAAACTAGTGGATACCATACTTCATTCTAAACAGAGCCATTTTCATCACCTAAGGGGGAGTGCAAATAAATAGGGAGAAAAGTTTTGATGGGCGTAGAATTGGTTAGATCTAGCTAGAGTGAAAGGCTATATTTTTTTTTAGTTTGACTTAAGGTTTAGTATATTTGCACCAAGATTCGGCCATTACGGTGACATAGGGTAGGGGCATCTAGAGGTGAGAGGCTAGATAGCACTAATGTGTAGTTGAGATGTTAAGGAATCAGCCTTAGGTTAGCTAATGTTATTTGCAAGCACCTGGAGGGGGTAAAGAATAAGGTATGCTTCTATTTTCCATAATACCTCAATTTTGACTTAAATCATTTGAATCCCACATAGATTAAAACTCCTTGCAAGGGGAAAGGTTTTTCATAATATCTAAACTTGTTGTTATATTTTATTAAGTGATCCCGATAAACATAGTTGTGTAAAACTTATAAAATTAACTCCGATTTACAACGGTGCCAAAAAATTGATGTGGCATTTTATGAATAATAATGTTAAGCACTTAATGTTGGGATTCTACATAAGCATATGTATCATTATTAAGTAGTATAAGACTTTCTATTTAAGTCCCAAATATCGATCCCATGAGGAAGGATTAAATTTGAAATGATAAATTAACTAGGAAATTCACAGAAATAAAATGAAATTACTGTCACTAGTTTTGAATGTTTAAGATAATATCAAGGTTAAATAATTAAATACTAGTAGAATTTAAATGCAGAGTGTTAAAACAGTAACTGCTAACCATGTTTATGTGATGAAGTTTTCTAATATAAAAAAAACAACTTTCTCAATAAAATGAGTTTTTGGTGAAATGAGATAAGATAAATGGTCTAAATTTGTATTGTGCTAAATAGAAGCAATTTTAATTCTCCACCCTGATTCAGTATTATAGAAAATCATTAGCTAATCTTAGGTTTAGTCTCTAAATTTTCTCTACCCTGATGCAGTGTTATAGAAAATCATTGGCTAATCTCAGGTTTAGTCCCTAAATCCGTGGTTTAGGCTAGAGGATACTGGCTCCCACTCCAGAGCTCCCACTTCCCTTCCCCTGAAGGCTAACTCTTGCTTTATTTTTTAAACACTAAGATTGAATTGTGGATTTTTAGTCTGTCACCCTAGTAATCTCCAATTTTTCACCCAATAATGTATATTTCCCTCTTTATTTGGAAAAATACTCCTTCATGGATTTAAATGTGATTCTCACTCTGTTGTAGAACTCATGCTCCATTTCTCGGTTCATATGTTTCACAACATATTTTAACAATTCAATTGGCCAGATCGAAAACTAAATTAAGAGCATAGTTGAAAAACTATCAAAATTTATTGTATATTTTTTTAACATTGGCACATCCAAATTATCTCTTCATTTCACCATATCTTAGAGTAGGAAGAAAGATAAAGGAAACTACTCAGACTTCATGAGAAAGATACAACNATCATTGGCTAATCTTAGGTTTAGTCTCTAAATTTGTGGCTAGGCTAGGAGGATACTGGCTCCCACTCCAGAACTCCCACTTCCCTTCCTGGCTAACTCTTGCTTTAGTTTTTAAACACTAAGATCGAATTGGGGATTTTTAGTCTGTCACCCTAGTAATCTCCAATTCTTCACCCAATAATGTATATTTCCCTCTTTATTTGCAAAAATACTCCTTCATGGATTTAAATGTGATTCTCACTCTGTTGTAGAACTCATGCTCCATTTCTCGGTTCATATGTTTCACAACATATTTTAACAATTCAATTGGCCAGATCGAAAACTAAATTAAGAGCATAGTTGAAAAACTATCAAAATTTATTGTATATTTTTTTAACATTGGCACATCCAAATTATCTCTTCATTTCACCATATCTTAGAAAAGGAAGAAAGATAAAGGAAACTACTCAGACTTCATGAGAAAGATACAAAAAAACATAGATTTCATATATAAAAGAGAGTTCATACAAAACTAATAAACAAACAACACTTATCTGAAACTCTTTCTCAAAGAAAATCCCTTGTAGCCTCTCTTAGCAAATGTAAGAAGAAGAAATCTCTCACTTCTCTCCCTCTCCAACACTTCTTAAAGAAGAATTCACACTTAAAATCACCACACAAACTCAAAACTATAAATATAATAACTAACTAATGGTGTGAAATGGGGTGTAATGTTCTAAAGTGGCAAGAAGGGGTGCAAAGATAGCAAAAACGGGCGATGGATGGCTAAAAGG
This sequence comes from Phalaenopsis hybrid cultivar, assembly GCA_002079205.1. Taxonomy (NCBI): domain Eukaryota; kingdom Viridiplantae; phylum Streptophyta; class Magnoliopsida; order Asparagales; family Orchidaceae; genus Phalaenopsis; species Phalaenopsis hybrid cultivar. Next base: position 8,914 of record JXCR01114742.1, on the reverse strand, counting down.
GGCAAAGGAGATGTTTTTTTAGATCAATTTTAGCTCTAAATAGAGCCTAGGTTAGGTTCTCTAATATGTGCATCCAAAAACTCTTAAAAAGGCGTAAAAATTCATCAAATCTTCTAGAAATAGGGTCTACACCGACACTGACGTTATCGACGCCCATTCTGGCGTTGTCGGCGCCAGTGGCCATCTAATTTAATCTGTGCTCTCTATCAAATGGTGTCGTCGATGCCCAGCCTGGCACCGTCGACCGTGAACAAATTATCAAAATCTCCATTCTAACTCCAAATTTCATCATTTTTGCTTCTTTTTTGCTTTCTTTTTTCTCTAAGTCCTAAAAATTAACAACCTGCAACAAAACATAAAAAATACCTTCCATTAAATTGCAATATCACCAAAAATGAGTATAAAATTTGGTTTTAAAAATGCATATATTTTCGGTGTATCAAAATCCCCCAAACTTAATTGTTACTTGTCCTCAAGTAACTCCTTTACTATATAAAATTATGACTCATGGCAAAGATTTTAACATCTAGATTTCCATATTTTAGTCCACTAAATACAATAGTATAACTTAAGAAAAAAAAGTAAAATAACTCTAGTTAACACTAAAGGTAAAAGAATATCTGACAGTTAAGTCTAAGATTTCTGATTCTCTATTCTTTTCAAGGAAAATTGTAAATTATTCATATTAAAGCCACTTAGAATATCCATATGAAAAATAACTTCATGAAACTTTACTAGTAATATGTTAATATTAAAATATAAGTTTAGAAAATGTAGCCAAGCCATATTTTTAAGTTGATTCAAGTGAAGCCAATTTTTAATTAGGCATCTCCTCAAGCTTCTCCTCACATCTTTTTCTTTTCTTTTCTTTTTCTTTTCTTTTTAGGATCATTTTCAATCCTTTTTCTCTTTTTTTCTTTCTTTTTTTGTGTGAGGATTACTAAATATGTATAGCCTTTAATGATTTTGAACTTCATTATCCTCTTCTTAAAGTTAAAAACTTTTCACATTCCTTCACTCTATAAATTTATATTAGCTTTAAAGATTTTTCATAAAGTTTTATTCTTCTCTTCTTACATGAATCTCTAATATACTTAATATTTCAAAAATACAAAATCCTTTACTTAAAATAGAAAAACACAGTCTTAATCTTTAATATTATCCTTTATTATTGAAATTTTTTACCTAAGTTTAATATATTTTTAGAAATACAAATACAANATAAAATTATATTAGCTTTAAAGATTTTTCATAAAGTTTTATTCTTCTCTTCTTACATGAATCTCTAAGATTCTTAATATTTTAAAAATACAAAATCCTTTACTTAAAATAGAAAAACACAGTCTTAATCTTTAATATTAACCTTTATTATTGAAAATTTTTACCTAAGTTTACTATATTTTTAGAAATACAAATATAGTTAACTAAAGTTACCCTCTAATACCAAAGGTCATGTTAGATTTTAAAATATTTTTAAAATATAGCTAATTGAAGACAAATAAAATTAAGTTTATTTTCTTTAAAAAGGAATTTTTCTTTCCCCCAAACCTAAATTTTAAAAAGATTTAACATGAAAAATTGAAAAATAAAGGGTGAAAGAAAAATAGTTAATACAAAAAGAAAAGACATACCCGTTAAAGGTTCTGATTTGAAACTTAATTTTGAAATATTACAGGTGCTAATATGAAAAGCTACAAGGATTAAAACATTAAATAACATATAATACATATAAAAATTTGGTGAGAAATATTTCACTACAAATACATCCAACAAAATACTANTAATTGAAGACAAATAAAATTAAGTTTATTTTCTTTAAAAAGGAATTTTTCTTTCCCCCAAACCTAAATTTTTAAAAGATTTAACATGAAAAACTGAAAAATAAAGGGTGAAAGAAAAATAGTTAATACAAAAAAAAAAGACATACCCGTTAAAGGTTCTGATTTGAAACTTAATTTTGAAATATTACAGGTGCTAATATGAAAAGCTACAAGGATTAAAACATTACATAACATATAATACATATAAAAATTTGGTGAGAAATATTTCACTACAAATACATCCAACAAAGTACTTAAAACTAATAACAATACTAAAATGATTTCCCATGTAACAACAATTTCACAAATCTATTTTTCACAACATAACATACAATTAAAATAAAGTATCACAATCTACAAACAAAAAAGTNAGTACTTAAAACTAATAACAATACTAAAATGATTTCCCATGTAACAACAATTTCACAAATCTATTTTTCACATCATAACATACAATTAAAATAAAGTATCACAGTCTACAAACAAAAAGCCTCAACAATAAAGTACAACTAAATATAAACTAAACAAAAATCTAACTAACACATCACCAATCATCATCATCATCATCTTCTTCTTCTTCTTCTTCCACTTCCAAATTCTACTGCTGATATGAAGTAAAAACAGGGTGAGTAGGAAACTAAACTTAGTGATCACCCCTCATGTATCTGACCATCGCATCATCATAAGCAGCATCATATTCAAACTTTTGTCTTATCAAATCATCATTGTGAGCATTTCTGGCCTCCATATTTTCCATTCTACTATCCATTCTCAAGATATCTCCCTGTTGGATCATCATCTGCTCCATAAGTTTTTGGATAGTAGGGGTACTAGAAGTAGTACTTGAAGTAGAAGGAATATCCCTGGTCCTACTTCCAGATCTCCATCCAACATGATATTCATACGTCCTTATATTGGCAGACCCAATAGGTTTTAGAGGTTCAATCCTCTCCTCATCTGCTTTAAAATTAACTCCAGCCTATTCACATAGAGTGAAGGTCAGGGTAGGGTGAGCTAAACCTCTAGTGATCTCTCCCAAAGCAATAGATCGAGTGTTCCTATAAATAATAGAGCCTACTTCTATCCTCATCACCTGCTAANGAGGTTCAATCCTCTCCTCATCTGCTTTAAAATTAACTCCAGCCTATTCACATAGAGTGAAGGTCAGGGTAGAGTGAGCTAAACTTGTAGTGATCTCTCCCAAAGCAATAGATCAAGTGTTCTTATAAATAATAGAGCCTACATCTATCCTCATCACCTGCTGGATACAGCAGTTCAAGATGGCTTTATCCTTTGTAACCTCACTCTAATGATTTGTTGGTATCATTCTTCCAGAAATAAAGTAGTTTCAGGCCTTAGATACTACATTTAACATATAAAGAGGAAAGTTTACCTTAACACCATTCTTCACTTTCCAAGTTCCTCTTCCATCAGTAAGAAAAGAAATAACCTCATCCGAAGCCTCATTAGTAGCAGAAAATGATTTGTACTAGCAAATATACACATCTTCTATTTGATAAAATACATTGATCTTCCTTGGAGTAAACTCCACNGTTTACCTTAACACCATTCTTCACTTTCCAAGTTCCTCTTCCATTAGTAAGAAAAGAAATAACCTCATCCAAAGCCTCATTAGTAACAGAAAATGATTTGTACTAGCAACTATACACATCTTCTATTTGATAAAATACATTGATCTTCCTTGGAGTAAACTCCATCATTTTCCCTTAAACAAACACATAATCTTCAGAAGTCTCCTTTAAATTGGCATACAACTCCATCACTACACCAATAATAGCCTTGGCAGTAAAGTAACAAAAATTCTCCCACTGCCGAGCTTTGATTATTCTTTCAATTTCTCCAACCATATTTTAAATCCTCGATCTGGAATTACCCTTTTAGTTGTAAGTATACTATTGAAGCAAATGTTGGCCTTATAGTTTTCAAACCTTTCATCATTAAAATCCACCTTTCNAGCTTTGATTATTCTTTCAATTTCTCCAACCATATTTTAAATCCTCGATCTGGAATTACCCTTTTAGTTGTATGTATACTATTGAAGCAAATGTTGGCCTTATAGTTTTCAAACCTTTCATCTTCAAAATCCACCTTTTTCTTTCTTTTGCTCATTCTAGGTGCCATGGTAAATCTAAGAAAATTTGATAAAATCCAAATAAATTTCCAAAAATTCTGAAAATCACAATGTGGAACCTTTTAAACTTAAATCTATTAAGTAAGAGTTTTTCACCAAAGGATTTTCTCAAAATCTTCCAAAAAAGTTTTAAAAATTTGGATCTCGGCAATANGGAACCTTTTAAACTTAAATCTATTAAGTAAGAGTTCTTCACCAAAGGATTTTCTCAAAATCTTCCAAAAAAGTTTCAAAAATTTGGATCTCGGCAATGTAAGATATATCCATGGTGAAAATAAAAAATTTTGAGTTCAAAGTGTAGCTCTTACCTAGAGAAGATGAAATTCAAACTTCTTTTGCCCTAAAATTGCCTCAAATCCGAGCAATAGCAAGCTCTAGGTGTAAAAATTGGAGGTTGAAGGTGACTCAAAGGGTAAAAATGACATTTTTACTGTGCAAATCGAGAATTTTAAGTGCATTTGGGTTGAGGGCACTGTCGGCACCCATGCCAGTGCCAGTGGCCAGAAATTTCATTTTTCTATTTTGGTAAATTTCAATTTTCTTTCAATTTACTCCAAAGTCTATTTAGCCTTTTTGTACACTAATTTTCATCTAAAAATAATTCACAAACAAGCATTTTCACTAACAACACTAAACTAAATTTTATATATGAAAATATACTTTTTACATATACATTTTCTAATGACACTTCCATATCCATAAAGCAAACTAAATTATAAATCAGTGTCAAAATCAAACAGCAACACTAGAATGCTGACACAAAACTATACACAATTAAAGTTAATAGAGTTCTAAAGAAAAGTAAAGTAAATCAAATCCACACAATTACATTAAAATCTTAAGTATTTTAAATAGTGGAGTCCAACTTCTTAAATTATTCTGCTTCATCTTCAGTACTTTATCCTCCTCTAATATCTCCTATAGACTAGTAATGGACATATAGATTGTAGAAGGCTCAGTATGGAAATTAATTAGTCGAATCTTCATCAATCCATCCATTTTTCTTGAACATCTGTACCAATCCTTCTTCAATTGCTCAAGTACGATCAAATTTCTCTTTCATCCTTAAATCTAGGTGATCAGAAAGGTAATTAAGAATTCTTATTGCATTCATAATACTCTGAAGTTCTCTTTCTATTTTCTTCATTTTCTTCTCCAAAGCTATTGAACTTCCAACTATTTGTGGCATCAATGGTGTTGAAGCATGTGATGAATGATCTAAAATAACATCTAATGCTTAATTTTAATTCCCAATATAATTGCCATCAATTGGAATCATTTGGTTCCCAAGGTAATAAAACTTTCTACCAACTTTCATATGGAACTTGAGATTGACTACAAAGTAGGAAATTTGCAAATGGATCCCCCAGTCCATATATTAACCCATTCATATTAATACCCATAACAAATTTAAAAATAATCGACCCCACATCAATAGGTTTTTTCATTTGAATGCAATAGTTTAAAATGACACTTTCTCTTGTAACTCCACTAATCTTCATGATAGGGAGTAATTTTACAGATATGAAGAAATGCCATTGTTTTGATATTGGATTAAGCAGTAAAGCAGAGAAACTAATATATCCCTCATCTCTGATTTCCTAATTATTATTTTCATCTGTCAGAAAATTATATACATCTTGCATCATATCTCTCATTGGGATAAAATTTGTATAATTATAGATTGGAACTTTTTCTATTATATAAAATAATTAATTCAAGCCAGAGTAAACGGTACAACCTTACCTCGAACGAAGATGACTCCTTGGGTAATTACATGTAATTTAACATAGAATTCCTTTACTACTGGTACTAAAACTGCAGCAGCAGTGTAGCACAGAACTTCCCAACGCCTTTGCACAAGATATGTGAACTTGGATTACTCAATCCATCATTGACAAAGCCTCTCTCCTTGATAAACCTCTTCTTTGTAATGAATTTATCGTTTAATCTTTGCACGTTAAAACTGATAAACTTTCTTTTATTGAAAACTCTATAACTTGAAGTATTTCTGGAATTGGAAACCATGAAATTCAAAATTTGAAAGTTTCTAGACGTCCAAGGGGATTTTTAGGACTTTAAAAACACCTCTCGACGGTTATTGAGGAAAGAATTCCCGCCAAAGTCCGTCAAATTCATAATGCACGTGCAAAACTGCTCGGGATACCGATGGCGCTGTCAGCGCCATGGTCCATTAGGCAGGCGCCGTCGGTGCTAGAGGCCGAAATCGCGTTTTTAATTTTTTTGTTCAATTCGATTCCAAATTTTCCTTCAATATCAATATTTGTCTTAGTTTATGATATATAAAATTGTGTAGGATTAAAAAATACTATTATTTCCTAAAATATAAATACACTTATTAAACACATGGTGATATAGAGATATATAGATTTATATATGAGTTGCCTCCCACAAAGCGCTTGGTTTAACGTCGTCAGCTCGATGTATCATTTGTTTAATCAGGTTGAGTTAACATTAAAATTTCCTTAAATTGTGGGATGTGTCCTTCATAATAATATTTCAATCTATTCCTTTTAACTTTAAATATCTTTCTACTTTTAGAATCTTTAATAACAACAGTTCCATGATGATAGACTTTAATAACTTTAAATGGACCTAACCATATGAATTTCAGTTTTCCTCAAAATAAACTCAATCTTGTATTATATAATAGAACTTCTTATCCAGATTCAAACATTTTCTTAAAATCTTTTGATCATGCCATACTATTGACCTCATTTTGAGGTCTTCCATTCTCTAAATATCCTAGGATCTAGCCTTAAGATTTCTCTATTTTGGCTCTCTTAGAGGACTAGACTGGGACCCACACCACCTAGAAATTCAAGTCATTTATTTGCTCCTTGCAGCTTCATATGGATGGTTTTAGATCCTCAATATTCAATTGAGTCGATCGAAAAGCTGACATATTGAAGCTTAAATTGAACTCCTATAGAAATTTGAAAGACAGGGGACTCCGTGACGTGCGTGACATTTGACTTGCCACTATGAGCGTTGTATTTAAATTTGGTTGTTGCTTATGCGAGGGCTAATCAATATTTTCGTCTTACTCATTAAACGGCTTTGATCGGGTCAAAATAATTTCATTTGACGCGCCACACGTGAAACGAAGTTAATTTGGCATGATCATCGATGAATTTGTCCGGATGACCCTAGATGGCGAAAAGTACCCCGTTATCGCATCCGGAATGTCGATTTTAGCTAAGGAGGACACCCATGTTGTTGGGGTGCCGAGCATGAACGAATTGCATGAAATTTGATATTTTCTTTAAAAAAAAATAATAATAAAATCTTTTTTTTATAAAAGGGTTTTAAAAAATCCCTAAACATAATGTCCCTCACGTGCGCTTCCCTTTCTCCTCTTGGGACTGAAACATGCCCTAGATTTCCCTTTGCTACTCTTGGCCGAATAAGAAGGCCCCATTTCCGGTTTCTCCGGTCACCTTATTCCTCTCCAGTGGCGACTTACCTTCTTCTCTGGTTGTAACTGCCGGTCACTTTCTTGTAGCAGTTTTTCCCGCGTGATGAATGGAGTAACTCTCTATCTTGTGTTTGTGCGTGACCCACATTGTGAGCATCTCCTCCCNCGTTTGTGCGTGACCCACACTGTGAGCCTCTCCTCCACTTGCTCAGCTATAAATACCCCTTTAAGGGAGCATTTGGAGCATCAATTTTTCTTGAAATTTCAGAGAAACCTGTTTTGAAGTTTTCATCCCGTTATATTTTCGTACTCTTTTCATTTCTTGAGCTAGCAAGAAACTGAGGTCAGATTTTAATTATGTTTGAGAGCGGTTATTCTTGATCATGGCTTCGATAAATTGATACTGAAGTCACATTTTTTTATTGCCTCCATTCAAATATATACAACATGTTTATCTCTCAGTTTTGATTGAAGATTAAATTTCTGCTACTCTTATTAAGATTAAATTTCTGCTACTCTTATTATCTCACCTGAATGCATGTTTTGTTTAATTTAAACAATAATTTGGAGATTTTTCTCTTAGTTTCAACATATGATTGGAGCGAATTTTCTGTTCTTCTTGTTGCTCCATTTGAATATGTATTGACTTGGGTTCGAACATATGATTTGGGGACTTGGTCTTGCTACTCCTTTATTCTAACATACTTTGGAACATCTTGAAGAGTTGGGCAGCTGCTTTAGTGCCTTGGTTTTTGTTCTTTTGCTGCCTCTATTCTAGAATATATTAACGATTTATTTCTGATTTTTATTAATAACTTGGGGCTAAAGTTTTGTTCTTCTTACTGCCCTTATACTAGAGATTTGCCTTTAATTGTTTTGAATATATAGATTAGAGGTGATTTTCTATGCTTCTTACTACTATTCAAAACAAATGAGCAGGGTTTATGTTTGTCTTTGAGTACTTATTTTGGGGCTGATTCTGGGTTTCTTGCTGCCCCCTATTCAAAAATATACTTGGAGATTATATCTTTGATTTAAGCACTTATTTTAGGGCTGATTTATGCTATTCTTGCTGCCCCTATGCAAATAAATGTGTTGGAAATATATTTTTTTTGGATTTTGATCATTTGTGTGGGGCTCAATTTTCAGTCTTTCTTGCTGCCCCTATCCAAGCATATATTGGAGACATATTATTCAGTTTAACACCTGTTTTGGTTCTAGTTTTCATTGTTTCTCGTTGCCCTTATTCAAACATACATATTGGAGATTATATTTTGATTTCAAACACCTATTAGAGGGTTTTTCTTTTAAGTTTGAGAACGAATCTGAAGTTGCATTCTCGCTCCCTTTTACTGCCTTAATCGAATACATATTAGAGGCCTTTTTGGGTCTTTAGGAACTAATTTGGAATTCTGAATTTTGTTCTTCTTGCTGCTCTTAGTCAAATACATGTTAGAAATCATTTCTATGATTTGAAATATACATTTGAGACCCAAATTTTGT
>JXCR01114741.1:136954-147782 GCA_002079205.1 Phalaenopsis hybrid cultivar | reverse complement strand
GAGGGGTATTTTGGTAATTTGGTCATTTTTGGAAATTTTTGTCAGTTTTGGCAAGTTTGGATATATTCAAGGTGTTTGAAATGTGTTTTGATCAATTTTGGGTATTTTGGCAAAATTTAGGAATTTTGGCCAAATTTGGGTCCTAAGGGCAATTAAGTAATTTGGAGGTGTCTACGGGCAAAAGACCAAGTTAGGCTTTTCAAATAGAATTGGATAGATATCCATTCTAAATGAACCATGGATCAATGAAATCCGCATTTTGGGCTCTCATGTATTGATCTTAATTAGTGTATTGTGAAGATACAGTAAGAGTATAATGTACCTTAGCTTCAAATCAACACCTAGGGTCAATCCTAAGGCCAAGTAACCCTATAAAAACTCTTCTTGAGCTTTCCCATAATGATCGTACCTTCTAAAAATTAGAGGTTAGGACCAATGTGTGGAATCTCAAGTTGAACAAAGAGAAGAATTTTGAATTTCTAATGGTGAGGATACCTTTTCTAGTTTTCTAAGACTACTCAATAGAAAAGTCCTATGGCTAGACCTAGGCTACTAAAAAAGTTTCTAGACCTCAACAAAAAGTGAGGTCAATAATGAGCACTGGTTATGTCGGGCTTACGACGTAAAACCAAGCGCTTTGTGGGAGACAACCCAAAGTTATCAGTGTGTTTTTGCTTTGATTGTTGTTTTGAGTCTAATTATGAAATTTGGGGAAGTATTTTTCAGTTTATTATGTGCTAGTAATGATTTATAGACTTTATTTAGTTACCTTGACATATTATAATGAGAATTTGGACATTAAGTTGACTCGTGCAAAAATGTGCACTGGCGCTTAAGCACCAGATCCAACGCTTAAGCACGGTAGTTTAGCCACATGTGCAAATTTTAATTTCTAGAAGGTATAATTGCAATTTAGTTAAAAAAAACGTGTCTTGGTAGTTTCTTGTCATGTCTAGAAGTTATGAGCGGTATTAGACCTTAAATATAAGGTGTTTGTGAAGGAATTTTACCCCAAATTATTTTTAGCCCTAAAAGTCTAAGAAAGAGAGAGATTTGGAGAAGATGTCTTCATGGGACATAGATTTGAAGAAGAAGGAAGAAGCCATGAAGAAAAAGTTCATTAGTCATAGTGCACAGGAGATGTATAACATTTTCTTAGCCGTTAGTATTAAAGGGATATTAGAGAAGATCAACAAGATGAAGAATACTATATATGTATTAGAGGCTAAGGTGCTTGAATTGCTTGCTCATCTGAAACATATTGGGTGGCAACTTAGGATGCAATTCAACCATACTAATTATATAGAGGAAGCGGAGAAGGTGATGTTCCTTAAGCAAAAGTGGATCGAAGATGGTAGTATTAGAGCTCATCACCACCATCCGTTTTATCAATTCTATATTACTGGAGAGACTACTGAAAGACAAGAATTCGTTCCTTCTAATGAAGAGTGACATTAAGTGTTAGGAATTGTGTGTTTGGAGTCATGTTTTTAAGTGTGTTAGTGTTCATGTCTTGTGTTTAGTGTTTGTATCACTTATGTGTTTAATTATAAAATGTGTGTTAAGTTAAGTGTGTTAGTGTTTATGTCTTGTGTTTAGTGTTTGTGTCACTTATATGTTTAATTGTAAAATGTGTGTTAAGTGTTGTCTTGTGTTTAATGTTTGTGTCACTTTTGTGTTTAATTGTAAATGTGTGTTAAGTGTTTTCGTTTAGTGTTTGTGTCACTTATGTGTTTAATTGTAAATGTGTGTTAAGTGTTTTGTACTTACGTTTATGTCTTGTGTTTAATGTTTGTGTCACTTATGTGTTTAATTGTAAATGTGTGTTAAGTGTTTTGTACTTAGGAAAATTTTCCCATCCAAGACTATTTGGAGAGAGAACTAAGTGTTAAATGTGTTTGTACTTGTTTGTGAATTAGTATAAGTTTATTTTTGTGAAAATTTGTGTTATATTTAGCATTGAATTGAATTAATTATTATGGAGAATTTGAGAGAGAAGGGAGTTAAAGGAAGTAAAAATAGTCTTTATGTTTTTATTCAAATTGTGGGTTTTACCATTTACCATCGGAGAATTTATGTTTTTATTCAAATTATAGTCCTACTGAGGCATAATTAGACAAGATTATTTCATATTTGACTATTGGGAGAGGAATTTGGAAGATAACCAATGAGAGGAGAGTAAATTTCCCAACTTCAAAGTTATGTGCACCTTCGAAGGCCTGACACTATTTCATTTCTGCTCGTCTGCTTCCGACCAATCATCTCATTAAAGTGACCAAAGAAAGATCAATGTTGAACTATTGTATTCAAGAGGGAACGCCCATCAACATAGGGGCTTAGATCTATCACACTATCATTAGTTCAGCTGCTGCTGCTACTATGGCAGGTATGAGATTTGCTTCCGTGATATTTTCATTATGCGAGTAGGCTGGAGTGAAGTATGATAGTGTGAAGGCTTATTCTAAGCATTTGATTTTTGGCTGGAGAGGAGGATTTTCTAGAAGTCATTGATTAGAGACGTTTGCTGCATCTACCTCTGCTGCATCTTCATCACGACCATCTACTTCTCATGCTTCTACATCTAGAGTTGATACCAAGACTCAGTATGAGTTATTGTAGAAGATGATGTACAATATCAATTTTACCGCTGATAAGGTACAAAATTTAGAGCATTTTGTAGATCATACTAATAATTATAAAAGAAGGAAGAGTGATTATGAAGATAAATTCCACTAATCTTTGGAGAGTCTGATTAGAGGTCAACCAGGAGTGCAATTTCCTCCATATCCTCAATATCCTGATTATGAAGCTGCAGAAAAATGGTACAACGGTGATTCTGAGGATGAAGAGTAGAGCTGAGAGATTCATTTTATGGTTGTAATATGATGTGAACTATGTGGTCTGAGCTTGCTACATTTGCATCTGTGTGATGTTTTGGACTATGATTTATGTTGTGTTTTGAACTTTTATGTTCTATTGTTGTTGTGATTATTGTATTAGATAGTATTTCATTTTTAAAATTTTAGGGTAGTAGCTGTTGTTTTGTGTTTAGTACTGTGATTTAGTTAGTTTTGAACTTAACTTAATTTCATATCTATTATAGGGTAGAAAGTCTTGCTAGCTTTGATCTTAAACTTGAAATTCAGAAATTGCTGCCCTGTATTTTTCTTTTGTCAGATTAGTGTGTTGTTTGCTTTTAAACCCACTGTTTAGAAGTTTATTGAATCTCTACAGGTTAAACTAAAAAAAAAATATAGAAAATTTGATAAAAAATTAATTGTACTCTTGTCTTTAGTTTTATACTTGTATAATTAGGATATTAAAATTCTTGTTAGCATGTTATTTCAATTTACTTTTCCTACCTATATAATTATCTGATGCTAAACTGTTTAATTTGTTAAAAATTTAAGTTTGGGGGGATGGAAAATATTTTCAAAACAAAAATTTTATTTGTTCTCAAATATACTACAAGTGAATTTGATTTTAAAAGAAAAATTGATTATGTATATGAATTTATATTAGGGAAATAAAATTTGATTTTAGAAATGAGTAAGAAAATTTAGTTAAAATTTTAAATAATGTAGAAAAAATTTAAGCTAAAAATTTTTAGTATAGAAAATGATTAATATAAGTTATTATCTTTAGTAAGAAAAATCGTATTTTTGAAAAATTTATATAATTTAGACTTTTATTTTTAATACTTAAATTTATTTTATTAAAAAGATTTTCAAAACTATTATTATATCTATAAGTAAAAGAATTATATCAAGGCATTACTTTAGGAAAGGGGAAGTGAAATTCAAAATCATTAAAGGCCTATCCAGATATAGTAATCCTTGCCTGAAAAGAAAAAGAAAAAAAAGAAAAAGAAAAAGAAAAAGGAAAAAAAAAAGAAAAGGAAAAAGAAAATAAAAAGGAAAGAAAAAGAATAGAAAAGAAATGTAAGGGAGGAGAAGCTTGAGGATCGNAATTTGATTTTAGAAATGAGTAAGAAAATTTAGTTAAAATTTTAAATAATGTAGAAAAAATTTAAGCTAAAATTTTTTAGTATAGAAAATGATTAATATAAGTTATTATCTTTAGTAAGAAAATCGTATTTTTGAAAAATTTATATAATTTAGACTTTTATTTTTAATACTTAAATTTATTTTATTAAAAAGATTTTCAAAACTATTATTATATCTATAAGTAAAAGAATTATATCAAGGCATTACTTTAGGAAAGGGGAAGTGAAATTAAAAATCATTAAAGGCCTATCCAGATATAGTAATCCTTGCCTGAAAAGAAAAAGAAAAAAAAAAAGAAAAAGAAAAAGAAAAAGGAAAAAAAAAAAGAAAAAGAAAAAGAAAAAGAAAATGAAAAGGAAAGAAAAAGAATAGAAAAGAAATGTAAGGGAGGAGAAGCTTGAGGATCATTGCCTAATCAAAAATTGGTTCTACATTTGATCTTTTTAAATTATAAGATTTGATAAAATATTAAGCTTATAAATATAATAGAGTAAGTAAAATTATTTTTAATAAAATTTTTTAAGTAGAGAAAATAAAAGAACTAAAATCTAAATTTAGAGAACTTACAATATTTCTGAATTAGATAAGAACTCGTATTTTCATAGTTCTTAACATTAAAAATTTTCAAACATTAAGTTTGTTTCATTTACTAATTATCTTTTTCTAAATTGAGCTACTATATTTCTAAATCTAAATTTTAGTAACTCCTAAATAAACTCATATACATATCATATATATTTGGTTTTTTTAAGACTGAACTATCACTTGAGGACAAGTAACATTTTAAGTTTGGGGGATTATGATAATCCTAAAATATATAGTGTTTTTAGACACATTTTTATACCTATTTTTGAGATATTGTGCTTTAATGGGAGATTTTTTTGTGTTTTTCTTGCTGATACAAGTAAAAATGGAAAAAAATGCTTAAAAGAGTGAAAAAAAATCAAATTTGGAGCAAAAAGGTGAAAAATTGTTCAAAAGAGTCTTGGTGCCTGAGCGCCAGATCCGATGCTCAAGCACCGGTTAAACAGAGAAGGCCAAGCTTAAGCACTGAGACCCCGCACTTAAGCACTAGTGGCAGTTACTGGATGAGTAAAATCGGTTTTCATGAATTTCAAAGAGGTTTTTGAGGCACTCATTAGCTTAATAGGTGGTTGTAACCACCATGGACAAAAATTATCAAGAAAGGATGCATCTCTTGGGCAAATACATCAAATCAATACACATTTTGAAGAGATCCCAAGCCACCTATTAGAAAACTATTAAAGAAAGAAGAAAGTACTTAGAAAAGGGTCCTGAAAATATTGGCAAGTTTTGAAAGTTCTTTTTTGGGGAGTTAGTTCAAAGATATTTTCAGGAACCACTTTTTATTTACTTTATACTTTTTTTTATTTTGTTTTTAGTGATTGTAAAAGAGAAGAGATTCAAAGGAACTTCAAGAATTCTGTGGAGGACTTGAGATAAGTTTTTATCTTTTTGTTATATACTACTTTTGGTTTTAGTGGAGACTTATTGTTGGTTTGACAAAGATTTCTTCTTTTAAACTAAATTGTGGTTTTATTTTCTCCATGGATTCTGATTAGTTCTTTTCTTCTTAAAATGATAAGTAATTAAGTGTTGGATGGAAGTTGTGGAGAGTATTGATCTTTAAAGAGACTTCTTAGTGGTTTGGCAATGATTTCTACTTTTAAACTAAAGTGTGGTTTTATTTTCTCAATGTATTCTGAGTAGTTTTCTTTATTTTTCTACTTTTAAACTAAAGTGTGTTTTTTTTTTCTCCATGGATTCTGAGTAGTTTTCTTTATCTTTCTTCTTGAAATGATAAGTAATTAAGTTTTTGATGGAAGTTGTGGAGAGTATTGATCTTTAATGTTGGAACAAGTTGTGATGATTTAAATCCATGCACTTCATTTTCTTCTACATTTGGCCAATCCAGATGTTAAAATATGTTGTGAGAACATGTAATAATCAGGTTGGTATTGTCTCAGTCAATAATTGAAAAGAATGTAAAATTTATTGTGAGAACATGTAAGAACCGGACTGGTATTGTCTCAGTCAACAATTAGAAAGAATCGAATGAGTTGTATGAATGAGAATGTAGTTCATATGATTGAGTGCAAATAAATAGGAAAATATTCATTGATTGGTGTAGAGTTAGAGGAGAGTTAGAGGACTATAAAGTGATAGGTTAAAGCTGCCAACTCGGTTTATTATTTTAGGTTCTGATACAAGAGTGTTAGCCCTTAGGTGGAGGGAGTCAAGGGAACTCTAGAGTGAGGGCTAGTATCATCCATGCCTAGCTAGTCTTCAGAACTACTAAAGTTTTAAATTAGCCAATATTCTTTATAGCATCTCTAGTAAGGGTAAGGAATATTATTGCTCATATTTGGAACAACAAAATTAGCATACTTCTACAATAGAGTTCTTATTCTTATTACTGATTCATGATACGAAGAAAGATATTTTCATATTAAATACTTTTTTTCTACAAAAACTTTAGTTATCTTTTTAATGTTTCGTTAAAATATAAGAAAAATATACCAAAAATATTTTAATTTTAAATTCTTACNCTTATTCTTATTACTGATTCATGATACGAAGAAAGATATTTTCATATTAAATACTTTTTTTCTACAAAAACTAGTTATCTTTTTACTGTTTCGTTAAAATATAAAAAAAATATACCAAAAATATTTTAATTTTAAATTCTTAGAAAAATCATTTTTTTACTTTAAGTAATTATCTTTTTAAAAATAGAAAAACTTTATAAAAAGTGCTTATTGCATAATCTTCTCGGTGGGTTCGATATTCAGGACTTAATAAAAAAGTCTTGTATTACTTGATAACGATACGTATACTTGCGTAGTATCCAAATATATATATATATATATATTAAAAAGCTAAATTTTTTTTTTCTTGAGGATCAAGTTTTTGGTTTTGTTGCAAAATAAGGAAATATAAGTGAAAATTACCATCAAAACTATTGTTATACTGTGCATAAGCATTAGGTATCTAGGGATCACTGACCAATCCATTTTGGTTGGATTTATAGATTTTTCAAATATTCTTTTAATTTCACGATTGGATAATTCAACCAAACCACTTACTTGTCTGAGGATGATAAGCAGTAGCAATTCTATGGTTTATATTATATTTTCTTAATAACCTCTCCATCATTACATTTTTGAAATGACTTCCACTATTAGTTATGACTACTCTTGGCATCCCAAATCTAAAAAATATGTTCGTTCTTAAAAAACTTTGCAACACTTTGAGCTTCACATCAAGGTAAAGCAATAACTTCTATCTATTTAGATACATAGTCTAACAGTACATATAAATTTCCAAAATATTGTATAAATGGTCCAATAAAATCTAATCTCCAAACATCAAATATCTCAACTTCTAACACATAATTTAGGGGCATCTAATTCCTCCTATAAATATTGCCCACTCTTTGACATCAATCACAAGTTTTGATATAAGTGTTAACATCTCTAAAGATTGTAGGCCAATAAAATTCAGATTGTAAAATTTTGTATGTTTTATCAACACCAAAATGTCCCCCAAAATCAAAATTATGATATTTTTGGAAAATTTTATAAGTTTATTCTAAAGGCACATATCTTTGAATAATGAGATCCTTTCCTTCTTTATATAAAAATGGGTCATTCCAAAAATAAGTCTTAGTTTCAGATTTAAATTTCCTCTTCTATTGGTATGTCATTTCATAGGGTATAATATCACTACAAATGAAGTTCATAATGTCGACACTCCATGGAACATGCCACTCACTAATATTGAACAATTCTTCATTTGGAAAATGTTCATTAATTTCTTTTTCAAAAGAGAGTAGTTTTTTTAATTGAAGCCTCGACAAATGATCAACAATTTAATTCTCAGCTCACTTTGTATCTACTATTTTAGAGTCTAATTCTTATAAAAGAAGATACCATCATATCAATCTTGGTTTAGCATCCTTCTTTTTCATTAAATACTTAATAGTAGAATGATTTGTATGCACTTTACATTTAGTTCCAATAAAGTATGATTTAAATTTATGAAAAGCATATACTACTGTTAATAATCATTTTTCAGTTGTGGTATAATTAATTTGAGCTTCATTTAGAGTTCTACTAGCACAGTAGATAACTTTTAAAATCTTATCATGCTTTTCTCCTAAAACAACTCCAATAGACAAGTTACTGGTTGGCGAATTTGTATAGACTATAGAAAGTTAAACAAGGCCACCAAGAAAGATCACCTTCCTTTACCTTTTCTAGATCAAACGTTGGATAGATTGGCTCAAAACAAATGTTACTGCTTTTTAGATAGATATACCAGTTATCATAAAATTCTAATTGCTCCTGAAGATCAAGAAAAGACAACATTTACAAGCCATTATGGAACATTTGCTTTTCATAGAATGCCTTTTGGACTATGCAATGCACTTGCAACATTTCAAAGATATATGATGTCAATTTTTAGTAATTTAATTAAACATGGAATGGAAGAATTTATTGATGATTTCTCTGTGTTTGGGACTTCATTTGAATTATTCTTAAATAATTTGGAAAAGTTATGGAATTATGTGTAAAAATCAACCTAGTACTAAATTGGGAAAAATGTCAATTAATGGTTGCAGGAGGAATTGTACTTGGGCATAAAGTTTTTGAAAATGAAATGAAAGTAGATCCAACAAAAGTTCAAGTGCTTGAAAAATTACCACCACCGACTACGGTCAGAGGGGTAAGAACTTTTCTAGGACATGCTAGTTTCTACAGGCGTTACATAAAAAAAATTTTCAAAAATAGCTAGGCCATTATGACAACATTTAGAAAAAGAGAAAAAATTTGATTTTAATGAGGAATGCATTAAAGTATTTGAATTATTGAAAGAGAAATTAATCACTGCATCTATAATAGTTCCACCTGACTGGGATAAACCATTTAAAATAATGTGTGATGCTAGTGATTATGTTATAGGAGCTATTTTAGGATAAAGGCACAACAAAATTTTTAAAGTAATGTATTATGATAGTAAAACTCTAATGATGCTCAAATTAACTGCACTACTACTGAAAGAGAGTTATTAGCTTTTGTTTATGCCTTTGATAAATCTAGACTTTACTTAATTGAAACTAAATGTCTAGTGCATATAGATCATTTTGTTATTAAAAACATGATGTAAAAGAAGGATGCTAAACCAAGATTAATTAGATGGATACTTCTATTGCAAGAGTTCAATTTTATTGTAGTTCATAGAAAAAGAAAAGAAAATCAAATAACTGATCATTTGTCTACACTAGAAAAAGAAATATTAACTAATTTTGTAAATGAAGTTTTCAAAAATTTCCCTGATGAACAATTATTAAGTATTGATGAAATGAATATACCGTGGTATGCTAATATAATAAGTTATATTGTAAGTGATATTCTACCACAAAATATTAAGAATCAAAAATTAAAAAAATTTATATCTAAGTCAGAATTCTATTTTTGGTATGACCCATATTTGTATAACAATGTAAAGTTCTATTTATTAGAAGGTGTGTGCCTTATGAAGAAGCTCAACAAATAATTGAAAGATTTCATGATTCTGAATTTGGATGACATTTTGGAACAAATAGAACTACATATAAAATTTTTTAATCTTGATTTTATTCGCCTACTCTTTTTAGAGAAGTTAACAAAAATATTAAAACATGCGATCGATGTCAGCGAGTAGGTAAGAAATATTTCTAGAACAAATGAAATGCCTCTAAATTAAAAATTGGAAGTTGAAATTTTTGATGTGTGGGGATTAAATTTTATGGGACCATTTATGCCTTCATTTAGAAACTTTTATATACTACTTGTTATTGATTATATGTCCAAATGGATTGAAGTTGTTGTTGTACCTAAATGTGATGCTCGAAGTGTTTCTAAATTTTGAAATAAAACTATTTTTACAGGATATGGAATGCCGAGAGTAATTATTACTAATGGAGGCTCCCATTTTAGGATTAAGAGAATCAAGAAATTAATTAAAAAATATGATATTATACATAGATTCTCTACTGCTTATCATCTCAGACTAGCGGTCTAGCAGAAATATCAAATCGTGAAATAAAATGAATTTTATAAAAACTATAAATCCCTATAAATTAGATTGGTATGATAGATTAAATATTGGATTATAGAGATGAACATGAAAATTGGGAAATCAGAGATGAGGGATACGTTAGTTTCTCTGCTTCACTGCTTAATCTAATTTCAAAACAATGACATTTCTTCATATCTGTAAAACTACTCCCTACCATGAAGATTAATAGAGTTACAAAAGAAAGTGTAATCTTAAGCTATTGCATTCAAATGAAAAAACCCATTGATGTGGGGTCAATTATTTTCCAATCAATTATGATTCTAGAATTTTCCTACTTTGAAGTCAATCTCATGTTCCATATGAAAGTTGGGAAAAAGTTTTATTACCTTAGGAGCCCATGATTCCTATTGATGGCAAATATATAAGAAATGGAAATGAAGCATTATATATTATCATGGATCATTTTATTATGATAGATTAGATATTGCATTATGGGGATGAACATGAAAATTGGGAAATCAGAGATGAGGGATACGTTAGTTTCTCTGCTTCACTGCTTAATCCAATTTCAAAACAATGGCATTTCTTCATATCTGTAAAACTACTCCCTACCATGAATATTAGTAGAGTTATAAAAGAAAGTGCCATTTTAAACTATTGCATTCAAATGAAAAAACCCATTGATGTGGGGTCAAATATTTTCCAATCAATTATGATTCTAGAATTTTCCTACTTTG
>JXCR01114741.1:120032-136696 GCA_002079205.1 Phalaenopsis hybrid cultivar | reverse complement strand
AGTGCATATAGATCATTCTGTTATTAAAAACATGATGCAAAAGAACGATGCTAAACCAAGATTAATTAGATGGATACTTCTATTGCAAGAGTTCAATTTTATTGTAGTTGATAGAAAAAGGAAAGAGAATCAAATAACTGATCATTTGTCTAGACTAGAAAAAGAAATACTAACTAATTTTGTAAATGAAGTTTTCAAAAATTTCCCTGATGAACAATTATTAAGTATTGATGAAATGAATATACTGTGGTATGCTAATATAATAAATTGTATTTTAAGCGATATTCTACCACAAAATATTAAGAATCAACAATTAAAAAAATTTATATATAAGTTAGAATTCTATTTTTGGTATGACCCATATTTATATAACAATGTAAAGTTCTAATTATTAGAAGGTGTGTGCCTTATGAAGAAGCTCAACAAATAATTGAAAGATGTCATGATTCTGAATTTGGATGACATTTTGGAACAAATAGAACTACATATAAAATTTTTTAATCTTGATTTATTCGCCTACTCTTTTTAGAGAAGTTAATGAAGATATTAAAACATGCGATCGATGTCAGCGAGTAGGTAGGAAATATTTCTAGAACAAATGAAATGCCTCTAAATTAAAAATTGGAAGTTGAAATTTTTGATGTGTGGGGATTAAATTTTATTGGACCATTTATGCCTTCATTTAGAAACTTTNTAGTGTTCAAAAAGATTAAATAAACTTTGGAGTAAATTGAGAGAAAATTGAAATTTGAAAAAATTAAAATATGAGTTTTTGGCCACTGGCGCCGGCATGGGCGTCGACAACGCCCTCAACCTGAACTGACCCAACCACCCTTAAAATTTGCGATTTGCTCAGTAAAACACTTTCAAACTCCATTTTATCACCTAGAGCTTACTATTTCTTGGATTTAAGGTGATTTTAAGGCAAACAGAGTTTGAATTTCACCTTGTTTAGGTAAGAGCTACACTTTGAACTCAAAATTTTTTAATTTCACCAAGAATTTATCTTACATTGCTGAGATCCAAAATTTTGAGATTTTTTTGAAGATTTTAAGAAAATCATTTCACATTATGATTTTCAAAATTTTTGGGAATTTATTTTAATTTTATCAAATTTTCTTAGATTTTGATGATTAAAGGTTTGTCAACTACAAGGCCAACATTTGCGTCAATAGTTTACTTAAAACTAATAAAGTGATTCCAGATCGAGGATCTAAAAATTTGGGAGGTGAAGTTGAACGATTAATCAATGCTCAGCAGTGGGAGAATTTTTGCTACTTTACTGCCGACGCAATTATTGCTGTATTGATGAAGTTCTATGTCAATTTCAAGAAGACTTATGAAGATTATGTGTTTATTTGTGGGAATATGGTTGAGTTTACTCCAACGAAGATTAATAAATTTTATCAATTAGAAGATGTGTACATTTGCCAATACAAATTGTTTTCTGCTTGAATGAGGCCTTAGATGAGGTTATTTCTTTTCTTACTGATGAAAGAGGAACTTGGAAGGTGAAGAATGGAGTTGAGTTAAACTTTCCTCTTTCAATGTTAAATGTAGTATCCAAGGCCTGACACTATTTTATTTCTGGAAGAATGATACCAACAAATCATCATAGTGAGGTAACAAAGGATAGAGCCATCTTAAACTTTTGTATCCAACAACTGATGAGGATAAATGTAGGCTCTATTATTTGTAAGAACACTAAAAATATTGCATTGAGAGAGACCACTGGTGGTTCAGCTCACCCTGCACTGATCTTCACTCTGTACGAACAAGTAGGAGAAAATTATAGAGTAGATGAGGAGAAAATTGAACCTCTATAACCTATTGGGCCTACCAATATAAATACTTATAAATCTCATGTTGGATGGAGATCTGGAAGTAGGACTAAGGATATTCCTTCTACTTCAAGTACTTATAGTACCACTACTATCCAAGAACTTATGGAGCAGATGACAATCCAACAGGGAGATATCTTGAAAATGGATAGTAGAATAGAAAATATGGAGAGCAGAAATGATCACATTGATGATTTGATAAGAAAAAAATTTGAATATGATGTTTCTTATGAGGATGTAATGGTTAAATATATGAAGGGAGATCACTCAGTTTAGTTTCCTACTTACCCTATTTTTACTCCATATCAGCAGCAAAATATGGATTTGAAAGATGAAGAAGAAGAAGAAGACGATGATTGGTGAATTGTGTGTTAGGTTTTTGTTTATTTTTTTATGTTTAGTTGTACTTTATTGTTGGACTGTTTGTTTATGGAATGTGATACTTTATTTTTGTATTCTGTGTTGTGAACTGTAGATTTATGAAACTGCTGGAAGTTATTAGTTTTTAGTACTTTGATGGAGGTATTTGTAGTTAACTCTTTATCAGCAAATTTTTATATGTATTATATGCTATTAAACTTTTTATGTCTTGTAGCTTTTCATATTAGNTAGATTTATGAAACTGCTGGAAGTTATTAGTTTTTAGTACTTTGATGGAGGTATTTGTAGTTAACTCTTTATGAGCAAATTTTTATATGTATTATATGCTATTAAACTTTTTAAGTCTTGTAGCTTTTCATATTAACACCTGCAATATTTGATAGATAAGTTTCAAATCAGAAGCTTCAACAGGGATGCCTTTTCTTTATTTATTATATTTTTTCCTTCACCCTTTATTTTCAGTTTTTCATTTAAAATCTTTTAAAAATTTCAGTTTGAGGGGAAGAAAATTTTCTTTTTAAAAGAAAAGAGACTTAATTTTATTTGTCCTCAATTAATTATAATTTCAAAATATTTTCAAAAATTTAACATGACCTTTGATATTAGAGGGTAACTTTAGATAACTATATTTATGTTTTTAAATATATGGTAAACTTAAGTAAAAATTTTTAAAAAATAAAGGTTAATTTTAGAGATTGAGATATTTTTATAATAGAATAAGTCTATGTTTTTTTATTTTAAGTAAAGGAATTTGTATTTTTGAAGTATTAAAAATCTTAGAAATTCATGTAAGTAGAAAACATTAAAACTTTACAAAATTTCTTTAAAGCTAATATAAATTTANAAAAATTTTTAAAAAATAAAGGTTAATTTTAGAGATTGAGATATTTTTATAATAGAATAAGTCTATGTTTTTCTATTTTAATTAAACGAATTTATATTTTTGAAGTATTAAAAATCTTAGAAATTCATGTAAGTAGAAAACATTAAAACTTTACAAAAGATCTTTAAAGCTAATATAAATTTTTTAAAGTGAAGGACTATGAAAAGTTTTTAACCTTAAGAAGAAGATAGTGAAGTTCAAAATCATTAATTGCTATCCAGATATAGTAAACCTCATATATAAAAAGAAAAGAAAAAGAAAAGAAAAAGAAAAAGAAAGAAAAGAAAAAATATTGAAAATTATCCTAAAAAGAAAAAGAAAAGAAGAAAAGAAAGATGTGAGGAGAAGCTTGAAGTGATGCAAATTAAAAATTTGTGAACCAACTTAAAGAAGAAGGCTTGGCTACATTTTTGTAAACTTATATTTCAGTATTAACTAATTTATTAGTAAATTTTCATGAAGTTTTTTTTTTATATAGATACTCTATGTGGCTTTAATATGAATAATTTGCCATTTTCCTTGAAAATAATAGATAATAAAAAATCTTAGACTTAACTGTTAGATATTCTTATACCATTAGTATTAACTCGAGTTATTTTAAATTTTTCATAAGTTATGCTATTATATTTGGTGAACTAAGATATGGAAATATAGAAGTTAATATCTTTACCATGAGTCATATTATTATGTAGTAAAGGAGTTACTTGAGGACAAGTAACATTTAAGTTTGCGGGATTTTGATACACCAAAAATATAAACATTTTTAGACCCATATTTTATACTTATTTTTGCTGATTTTGCACATTAATGGAAGATATTTTTTTATTTTTTATTGCAAGTTATTGATTTTTAGGACTTGGAGCAAAAAAGATAAAATTTAGAGTCAAAATGGAGAATATAAAAAAAATGTTTAGTGCCGACGGTGCCAGGCTGGGCATCGACGACGCTATTTGATAGAGAAATCAGATTAATTAAATGGACTTTGGCACCGACGGTGCCAGTGTCAGTGCAAACCATATTTCTAGAAGATTCGATGAATTTAGATGCTTTTCTTAAGATTTTTTGGGTGCACTTATTGGAGAACCAACCTAGGCTCTTTTAGGGTCAAAATCTGAAAAGAAACCTACCCCCATTCACATCATTTTCGAGTTCTTCCACTCATTTCAGTTTTCCTCTTCACACACCTACATTCCACGCCATTCCACACAATTAATTAGTTATTATCTTTATATTTTTGAGTTTTTGTGGTGAGTTGAAGTGTGAATTCTTCTCTAAGAAGTGCTGGAGAGGAAGAGAAGTGAGAGATTTCTTCTTCCTACATTTCTTAGGAGAAGCTACAAGGGTTTTGCTTTGAGAAAGAGTTTTAGATAAGTGTTGTTTGTTTATTATTGTTGTATGAACCTTCTTTTATATGTGAAATTTGTGTTTTGTTGTATCATTCTCATGAAGTATGAGTAGTTTCCTTTATTTTTCTCCCTACTCTTAGATATGACGAAATCAAGAGATAATTTAGATGTGCCAATGTTAAAATTGAAATTAAATTGTGATGGTTTTAAAACTCCACTCTTAATTTACTTTTTGATCTGTTCAACTAAATTTTTAAAATATTTTGTGAAACATATGATCCATGAAATGGAGTACGAGTTCTACAACAGAGTGAGCATCACATTTAAGTCAATGAAGTAGTGTTTCATTCATGGAATTAAGTGAAAATAAATAGTGAATTATACTTTATTGGGTGTAGAATTATAGATTTTTAGGGAGAGAGAGTTAGCCTTCAGGGGATAGGAAGTGGGAGCTCTGGATTGAGAGATAGTATACTCCTAGTCTAGCCATGGATTTAGGGACTAAACCTAAGATTAGCCATTGATTTGCTATAACACTGAATCAGGGTAGAGAATTAAAATTGCTCCTATTTGGTGCAATTAAAATTTAAACCATTTATATCATCTCATTTCACCAAAAAGCTCGTTGTACTGGGAAAGATGCTTTGTCATGTAAGAAATCTTCACCACATAAATATAGTTTAGTAGTTACTCTTTTAAACTCTGCATTTAAGTTTTGCTAGTAGTTAATAATCTAGTTTTTTTAGCATCTTACACATTCAAAATTAGCGATAGTAATTTCGTTTGATTTATATGAATTTCCTAGTTAAATTATCATTTCCAATTTAAACCTTCCTCGTACGATCAATATTTGGGACTTAAACAGAAACTCTTATATTACTTGATAATGATATGTACATTTGCGTAGAATCACAATCTTAAGTGTTTAAATTTATTATTAATAAAATACCACATTAAGTTTTTGGCACTGTTGTAAAGCGGAGTCAACTTTATAAATTTTACACAAGTATATTCGTCCGGGATCAAGTTTTTGGCACCATAAATTAAATAAATTTGGTAAATTAGGAAATTTAGAGATAAAATATACAAGCATAAAATAAATTTAAAATGAAAAATAAAAAAATATATATATAACTATAGTATTAGACTTTTTTGTCAATAGACTTTGTAGTATTATATATGGAGGAATACAAAGAGATTTTTATTATTTTGGGGAGACCATTTCTTGCAATAGGGAGAGTTATGACAGATGTGTAAAACAAAGAATTAATAATGAGAGTTAATGATCAAGAAGTAACATTTAATATTGAAAAAGCTATTAGTAACTTGCAGTAGAAAAAGATAATGAATGTTTTAGGATGGACGTTACTGATTATCTAAGTAATGAGCAATTTAAGAAAGAGTTTGAAGAAAAATTTAGGCAAGAAGAATTTATTGAGAATGAGGATGAAATAAAAAAAGAAAATTTAGCTTATATTAAGGACAAATTTGAAACTTTAGATTTGTTGCAAAATGATGATAAAAACTTTATTCTTTCTAGTATTAAACCCCCTGAACTTGAACTGAAAGTATTACTTGCCCATTTATAATATGTGTTTTTAGGAGATTCATCTACATTGCTTGTTATTATATCTTCTAATTTAACTGAAATTCAAGAACAACAATTAATAGAAATGTTAAAAAGATATAAAAAGGCTTTTGGATGGACTTTAGCAGATATTAAAGGAATTTTACCTTCAATTTGTATGCACAGAATTCTATTAGATGATCAATACGAACCTAAAGCTGATCCTCAAAGGAGATTAAACCTAATAATGAAAGAAGTTGTTAAAAAAGAAATTTTAGAATGGTTAGACCCTCAAATTAGATATCCTATTTGAGACAGTACTTGGGTGAACCCAATTCACTGTGTTCTAAAGAAAGGAGGAGTGACCAATGAAGTAAATGAGAAAAATTAATTAAGTCCAATAAAACAAGTTACAGTTTGGTGAATTTTTATAGATTATAGAAAATTAAACATGGCCACAATAAAAGATAACCTTCTTTTATCCTTTCTAGATCAAATGTTGGATAGATTGGCTAGAAACAAATATTACTGCTTTTTAGATAGATATACCAGTTATCATCAAATTCCAACAGCTCCTGAGGATCAAGAAAAGACAACATTTACAAGCCCTTATGGAACATTTGCTTTTCATAGAATGTCTTTTAGACTAAGCAATGCACTTACGACATTTCAAAGATGTATGATGTCAATTTTTAGTAATTTAATTGAACATAGAATGGAAGTATTTATGGATGATTTCTCTATGTTTGGGACTTCATTTGAATTATGCTTAAATAATTTAGAAAAGTTTTGGAATTTTGTGTAAAAAATCAACCTATTACTAAATTGGGAAAAATGTCAATTTAAGGTTGCGGGAGGAATTGTACTTGGGCTGAAAATTTTTGAAAATGAAATGAAAGTAGATCCTATAAAAGTTCAAGTTCTTGAAAAATTAACACCACCGACTACGGTCAGAGGGGTAAGGAGTTTTCTAGGACATGCTGGTTTCTACAGTCGTTACATAAAAAAATTTTCAAAAATAACTAGGCCATTATGCCAACTTTTAGAAAAAGAGACAAAATTTAATTTTAATGAGGAACGCATTAAAGCATTTGAATTATTGAAAGAGAAATCACTTATAATATTCCCACCTGATTGGCACAAACCATTTAAAATAATGTGCGATGCTAGTGATTATGCTATAGGAGCTGTTTTAGGACAAATGCACAACTAAATTTTTAAAGTAATATATTATGCTAGTGAAACTCTAATGATGCTCAAGTTAAATGCACTACTACTGAAAGAGAGTTATTAGTTGTCATTTATGCCTTTGCAAAATTTAGTTTTACTTAATTGAAACTAAATGTATAGTGCATACAGATAATTCTTCTATTAAATACTTAATGCAAAAGAAGGATGCTAAACAGGGATTAATTAGATGGATACATCTATTGCAAGAGTTTAATTTTATTGCAGTTGATAGAAAAAGAAAAGAGAATCAAATAAGTGATCATTTTTTTAGACTAGAAAAAGAAATATTAACTAATATTGTAAATGAATTTTTTGAAAATTTCCCATATGAACAATTATATAGCAATGATTAAATGAATATGCCGTGGTATGCTGATATCGTAAATTATATTGTAAGTTTTATTCTACCACCAGATATTAAGAATCAACAATTAAAGAAATTTATATATAATTCATAATTCTGTTTTTGGGATGACGCATATTTATATAAACAATGTAAAAATCAAATTATTAGAAGGTGTGTGCTTTATTAAGAAACTCAACAAATAATTAAAGATGTCATGATTTTGAATTTGGAATGCAAAAGAAGGATGCTAAACAGGGATTAATTAGATGGATACATCTATTGCAAGAGTTTAATTTTATTGTAGTTGATAGAAAAAGAAAAGAGAATCAAATAACTGATCATTTTTTTAGACTAGAAAAAGAAATATTAACTAATATTATAAATGAAATTTTTGAAAATTTCCCATATGAACAATTATATAGCAATGATTAAATGAATATGTCGTGGTATGTTGATATCGTAAATTATATTGTAAGTTTTATTCTACCACCAGATATTAAGAATCAACAATTAAAGAAATTTATATATAATTCATAATTCTGTTTTTGGGATGACGCATATTTATATAAACAATGTAAAGATCAAATTATTAGAAGGTGTGTGCTTTATTAAGAAACTCAACAAATAATTAAAGATGTCATGATTTTGAATTTGGAGGACATTTTGGAACAAATAGAACTACATATAAAATTTTTGAATCTAGATTTTATTGGCCTACATTTTTAAAGATGTTAATAAATACATTAAAACATGCGATCGATTTCGGCGAGTAGAAAATATTTCTAGAACAAATGAAATGCCTATAAATTAAGCATTGGAAGTTAAAATTTTTGATGTGTGGGGATTATATTTTATAGGAACATTTATGCCTTCATTTAGAAACTTGTATATATTACTTGTTGTTGATTATATGTCCAAATGGATTGAAGCTGTTGTTTTACCTAAATGTGATGCTCGGAGTGTTTCCAAATTTTTAAATAAAAATATTTTTACAAGATATGGAATGTCGAGAGTAATTATTACTGATGGAGGATCCAATTTTAGGAATAAGAAAATCAAAAAATTAATTAAAAAATATGATATTATACATAGATTCTCTACTGCTTCTCATTCTCAGACTAGCGGTCTAGCAGAAATATCAAATCGTGAAATAAAATGAATTTTATAAAAAAACTATAAATCCCTATAATTTAAATTGGTCTTCTAGATTAGGTACTGCATTATGGGGATGAACAAGAAAATTGGAAAATCAAAGATGAGGGATATGTTAGTTTCTCTGCTTAATCCAATTACAAAACAATGACATTTCTTCACAACTGTAAAACTACTCCCTACCATGAAGATTAGTAGAGTTACAAAATGAAGTGTCATTTTAAACTATTGCATTCAAATGGAAAAACACATTGATGTGGGGTTGATTATTTTCAAATCTATTATGCTTCTAGAAGTTTCCTACTTTTTAGTCAATCTGAAATTCCATATGAAAGTTGGGAAAAAGTTTTATTACCTTAGGAGCCCATGATTCCTATTGATGGAAATTATATAGGAAATGGAAATGAAGCATTAGATATTATCATGGATCATTCATCACATGCTTCAACACCATTTATGCCACCAGTAGTTAGAAGTTCAATATCTTTAGAGAAGAGAATGAAGAAAACAGAAAAAGAACTTCAGAGTATTATGATTGCAATAGGAAATCTTGACTACCTTTTTGATCACCTATATTGGAAGATGAAGGAGAACTTTGATCCTAATGGAACAATTGAAGCAAGATTGGTACAGATGTTCAAGAAAAATGGATGGATCGATGAAAATTTGACTGATCAATTCATGTACCAACCCTTCTACAATTTGTATGTCTATTACCAGTCTGTGGGAGATATTAGAGGAGGAGAAAGTACTGAAGATGAGGCATAATAATTGAAGAAGTTGAACTTTTTACTAGTTTAAAATACTTATGTTTTTAATGTAATTGTGTGGATTTGATTTACTTTACATTGCTTTAAGACTCTATTGACTTTGATTGTGTATAGTTTTTGTCAGCGTTCTAGTGTTGTGGCTTGATTTTGATGCTGATTTATAATTTAGTTTGCTTTAAGGATGTGGAAGTATGATTAGAAAAATGTAATGGTAAAAAGTGTATTTTCATATATAAAAGTTAGTTTGGTGTTGTTTGTGAAATTGTTTGTTTGTGAATAACTTTAAGATGAAAATTAGTGTTCAAAAATATTAAATAAACTTTGGAGTTAATTGAGACAAAATTGAAATTTGAAAAAAAATCAAAATATGAGTTTTTGGCCACTGGCGTCGGCATGGGCACCGATAGCGCCCTCACCCCGAACTGACCTAAACACCCTTAAAATTTGGGATTTGCTCAATAAAACACCATGTTTAACCTTAGAGCCACCTTCAACCTTCGTTTTAGCACCTAGAGCTTGCTATTATTTGGATTTGAGGCGACTTTAAGGCAAACAAAGTTTGGATTTTATCTTCTCTAGGTAAGAGCTACACTTTGAACTTAAAATTTTTTATTTTCACAAAGGATTTATCTTACATTGCAGATATGAAATTTTGAGATTTTTTTGGATGATTTTGAGAAATCATTTGGTGAAGAACTCTTACTTAGTATATTTAAGTTTAAAACATTCCACATTGTGATTTTCAAAATTTTTGGAAATTTATTTTGATTTTCTAAAATTTTCTTAGATTAACCATAGCACCTAGAATGAGCAAATGAAAGAGAAAAGTAGATTTTTATGATCAAAGGTTTATCAAAAACAAGGTCAACATTTGCTTCAATAGTTGACTTAAAACTAAAAAAGTGATTTCCATATTGAGGATTTAAGAATCCGAGAGGTTAAGTCAAGTGAATAATCAATGCTCGACAGTGGGAGAATTTTTGTTACTTTACTACCGAGGCGATTATTGGTGTATTGATGCAATTCTATGTCAATTTCAAGGAGACTTTTGAAGATTATGTGTTTGTTGGTGGGAATATGGTAGAGTTTACTCCAATGAAGATTAATGAATTTTATCAGTTAGAAGAGGTGTATAATGACAAATAAAAAATGCTTTCTGCTATGAATGAAGCCTTGGATGAGGTTATTTTTTTTCTTACTGATGCAAGAGGAACATGGAAGGTGAAGAATGGAGTTAAGGTAAACTTTCTTCTTTCTATGTTAGATGTAGTATCTAAGGCCTGAAGTATTTTAATTTTGGAAGAATGATACCAAAAAATCATCACTATGAGGTAACAAAGGATAGAGCCATCTTAAACTTTTCTATCCAGCAAGTGAAGAGGATAAATGTAGGCACTATTATTTGTAAGAACACTCAATAAATTGCTTTAGGAGAGACCACTGGTGGCTTAGCTCACCCTGCACTGATCTTCACACTATGTGAACAAGCAAGAGTAAATTATAAAGCAGATGAGGAGAGAAATGAACCTCTAAAACCTATTGGGCTTGCTAATATAAAGACTTATGAATCTCATGTTGGATGGAGATCTGGAAGTAGGACCAGAGATATTCCTTCTACTTCAAGTACTTTTTGTACCCCTACTATCCAAGATCTTATGGAGCAGATGATGATCCAACAGGGAGATATCTAGAGAATGGATAATATAATGGAAAATATGGAGGGCAGAAATGCTTACATTGATGATTTGATAAGACAAAATTTTGAATATGATGTTGCTTGTGATGATGAAATGATCAAATATANAAAGTTAATTCTATTAAAGAAATATAAGCAAATTCATGATCCTCTAAAAAAATACAGTTACAATCTCACCAAAGTAGATAATATTTCAAGCCTTAATAGAAGAGATCAATCCCGCAATTAATCTAAAGATTTACATCTTTATAATAGAACAAGAACAACCCTGAAAATAACAATCCTTCGAAATCCACTAACGTGTATCCATTAAAGCAAAACCCACCAAGAATGCTAAGGCAAAGCATACCACATAGCTCAAAACGAGTTTAATCAATAAAACGATTAAGTTATTGGACAGGAGAATCCTTCAAATTTACAGCCATTACAGAACTTCCTATATTTTTAGCAAACATGAACAATCGGTTGGTCAAATGAAGCTAAACTCCTTTAACTCATAGTGATATTTATCTTATCTTTCAAGAAAGACTAGAATTCACCCTTCATGCAAAATAAGGCGATGTATATATATGAACATGAGAAAACTGTCGTCATGGTTCTCCAATATTCCAATACCTTAAGATAAGGTTGACTGCGACTTTATAGAATAAAGCAAAGAAAATTCGGTTGCAATCACAAAAGATCTCAACCATATAGTAAAGAATAAGCTAGCTACAACTTCCTTCATGAAGGTAAATATCACATTAATAACTAAAGAAGAGAGTCATAGAGGAGAGAATTTTTTACTCACAGAAATTGTAAACCTTAAAGAGAACAAGCAGCAAAAGAAAATCTGAATCGAAAGAAATCTCCAAACTGTCCAAACGAAATGCCAGCCTGAAGTTCTTTCTTAACACACAAATTCAAAAATATCCCAGCAGCAAAACTCTCCCAGAAGTTACTGACCAAAAAAAAATCCCCTTAAATCTTTCTCTCGAAGTGGTATTTATAGGTAGAGATGAGAGAATGGTTCACCGACTGTGAGCATCATGACGGAGAGGAGAATCATTCATCAAGAGTAAAAATTCCAACGAGATTCATAATAGGAAGGTTATCGGACTCGTTTAGGGGGGAAAGTTTGTTATGACAGGTTACCGGCGAGGCTATCGGCGAGGCCATCAGTGACGAAGGCTCGGATAGGGAAGGGATGACTGACAAACCGACAAGGGGCTCTACAGTTTGGCTAGGGCAAATAACAGAGACGCAAGGGAGAAGTAAGAATTAAGTTTTAAAAGATTATTTTATATATATATATAAAAAATTATCAAATATTTATATATATATATATATTTTTAAGAAAAATTTAATAAAATATTAAATTTTGTGTGATCCACTTGCGCTCGGAGCCCTAACAAAATGGGTGTCCTCCCTAGCTAAAGTTAACATCCTGGACGCAATAGCGCAGTCCGTTTCATCATCCGGAGTCATCAGGACAAAGTCGTCGGTGATCGAGCCAAATAACTTTAATTCGTGCGTGTCACGACAAACAAAATTATTTTGGCCCAATCAGAACCGTTTAACGAGTATATTATTGATCAGTCCTCACATAAGTGATGACCAAAGTTAAACATATCGCTCGTAGTGGCAAGTTAAACATCGCACATGCCACGGTGTCCACCGACGTCTTTTAAATTTCTACAGGAGCTCAATTTGAGCTTCGATATGTCGGCTTTTTGATCGACTCAATTGAAAATTGAGGATCTAAAACCATCCATATGAGACTGCAAAGAGCGAAGAAATGACTTGAATTTCAAAGGGGTTGTGGGTCCCAGTCTAGTTCTCTAAGAGAGTCAAAATAGGAAAATCTTAAGCCTAGACCTGTCGGCATTATTTCGAGTTGGTTTGTGCGGAGTTGCCCGTAAGAAACTGTCGGTCACCGAAATCAAAATCTCGTCGCCCGCTTCGGAAGGACGTTGAAGTATGAAATCAAGTTGACCCCATTTTTTTCATAGTTTTAAAATGACAGAGCACTGTACCTCAAATCATGTATCTATCTCGAGGGATAAACATAAGACTTGAGGATGAAGCTGGATCAAATAAATTGAGGAAAGTATGACGTCCGTTTGGTCTACGAAACCTTTTTATTTGCCGATAAGTTCCCCANCCAGAAGCTATCGGCGTTATTTCGGGTTGGTTTGTGGGTTGTCCGTAAGAAGCTGTCGGTCGCTGGAATCGAAATCTCTTTGCCCACTTCGGAAGGACGTTGAAGTATAAACTGACCCCATAGTTTTCATAGTTTAAAATGAAAGAGCACTGTACCTCAAATCCTGTATCAATCCTGAAGGATGAACATAAGACTCGAGGATGAGGCTCGATCAAAATAAACTAAGGAAAGTATGACGTTCGTTTGGTCTGAGAAACATTTGTATTNCCCCTACAGTTAATTACATCTTAAATGACCAAAGTCACCTAAGAAGACTCTCGATAAAAATTAAAAAATGTCATCTTCAAGGAATTTCAAAGGGTAGGGCTCTTTAACGAAATCAGACATAGAGGTGTGAAAGGGGATTGTTTCAAATTTGGAACATTTTCTTGTGAATCCAANAGGTGTGAAAGGGGATTGGTTCAAATTTGGAACATTTTGTTGTGGAATCTAAAGGAAGAGGAACCATGTGATGTGATGGATCCAGAGGAGAACCCCGGTGACTTCCCAAACAATCCTAACNGATAAAAATCAAGAAATATTATCTTCAAGAAATTTCAAAGGGTGGGACTCTTCAACAAAATTGGATGTAGAGATGTGAAAGGGGATTGGTTCAAATTTTGAATATTTTATTATAGAATCCAAAGGAAGAAGATAAAAGTACAGTATGAAAGTGCAAGAAAAACAACGCTGAAAAACTGTAAAAATGTACCTGGCGAGTCTTCTCGTTCCACCACCTGAAACTTAAAATGCATGTGAAGAGTAGGAAATGCAAAATTTTCCTAACCCTATGTCATATTATGGTGAGCCCTTAAAATTTTAATTAAGGGTGATTTCTNCTCGGTGACTTCCCAAGCTATCCTAATGTTTGGCTTCAGTTTTGAGGAGAAGTATTTAGGTGTTTCATCCTATCAATTTTATTAGTTAGGCCTTACATTTGTCTGAAATGATTACACAAATAGCCTCGAAGATGTGAGGATTTAATATTAGTTAGGGCTTACATTCGTGTGAAATGATCACACAAATATCCTGAAAGATGTGAGGGCATCCTGCCAATTTTATTAGTTAGGGCTTACATTCGTGTGAAATGATAACACAAATAGCCTGGAAGATGTGAGGATTTAGGTCAAGGGCTTACATTTATGTGAAATGATCACACAAATAGCCTGAAAGATGTGAGGATTTAGGTCATACATTCGTGTGAAATGATCACACAAATAACCTGGAAAATGTGAGGATTTAGGTCGTGACAAACGACGAAATGATCACACAAATAGCCTGGAAGATGTGAGGGTTTAGGTTGTGACAAACGACAACCTTTTCGTGTGAAACGATCACACAAATAGCCTGGAAGATGTGAGGGTTTAGGTTGTGACAAACGAAAATCTCGAATGATCACACAAATAGCCTGGAAGATGTGAAGATTTAGGTCGTGATAAACGACAACCTCGGCTAAGACGAGTTAGGGCTTATATTATATAGCAGGGCTATACAAAGGCCTAAAGATAAGGTGACGATTTATGTTGCATAAGCAAGCAACCCCGAAGTCCTATGGCTTTGTTGTTTAAGTCTAAGGAAAGAAGATTGGTTTAGCTGGGGAAGACAAGTTTTGTTGTTGAAGATGACCGTACTGCCCACCATGCTAGCTCCAAGCTCCTTGCCGCGACAAGTTTGAGTTATCTAGTGTGTCAAGTTATACCATCAAATCAGGTGGCCCTATGGTTGAAGTTCTTTAAATTTTATGAGGGAATATTAAAGTTGATTAGAGGGACACCGGTTAGGATCCTATTGTTCCCTCATTCCGCCATCACTATTTTCTATTGGATACACTTAGTCCAAATGAACTTACTAAACTCAACTTAATGAGTTCCATAATTTCATTTAAACCTTGGTAAGCCTCGTTAGCAACCGTAGGTTTCCTCCTCCGAGGGATTCCCGAACATCCAATAGAGACATCTTAATTTAGTTGAAGTTGTGGTTTTTTTTTGTGTGATGTTTGTGATTAAATTTTGAGTTGTTTTATAATTTGAAAGTTGTGGCGGTGAATTTTATCTTCGTTGATTTTAATTTTGGTTTTGGGTATGGTTTTGGTTATGTGGCTATCCTGATAGTTTTAGTTTTCATGCAGGGTGACATTATTGTTTAGCATACAAATTTACAGGCATAAAAGTACAATATGAAAGTATAAGAAAGACAACGCTAAAAACTGTAAAAGTGTACCTGCGAGTCTTCTCGTTCCACCACCAGAAACATAAAATGCATGTTAAGGCAGTTTATGAAGAGCAGGAAAGGTAAAATTTTGGTAATTTTCCTAACCCTATGCCTTATCTTGGTGAGTCCTTAAAAATTTAATTAAGGATGATTCCATTGAGTGAAGAATATTAAGTTTAATAGGCCTCTGAGGTATCCAACAAGTTAGGAGAAGGAAGCAAGTCCATGCCTCCCTCTCACCAACTAGTGAAAAGCCTCGAGTCCATTTAAACTTATTATGTTACTTAATGGTTCATCCTTTAAATACCCTTATTACTTTGTGAGCACTGATGTCTCAATTATCCCTAAGAATGGGGTAATTGTCATTTATCATTTAATTTGAAAATTATGTGAGTGAGTTCCCTTGAAGGGGAAGTTAGTGATATTTGATCAAGGATGTTTGATTGGGCTTAGTGGTGTTTCAAGGATGTTTGATTTAATTATTTTTATTTCTCTAATCCTTGTTTAATCAATTTTTAATTTAGCCTAAGTCACCACTAAGCCCTTAAGACCTAGGTGAGTGTCTTGATTAGTTTTGAAAAGGTTTAAGCTTTAAGTGGTCATGATTCATGATTTGGATTCTATTTGAAAATCAAGATAGGGGTATTAAATTGATTAATTATTGACTTCAAAATTCATACCCCTAAGTCCAAGATCATTTAATTTTAATAGACTTCCAAATTTTAATAACTTAGAAATTTATTAACTTATCTTTTTTATGAAGAAAGTGAAATTAGTCTCTACCAATTAATCCCTTGTGTTTCAAGCATCAAATAAATTGATTAAGATCAGAGGTTACCCATTCCCCTCCTTGAGTTAAGCCTAAATGTTAATTAAGGCTAGATTTCCAAAATTACACATTTGCCCCTAAAGCTCTAACACTTCATAATTTGTCAAATTCAATTCAAATGACTTTGAAATTTTTATCCTACCTCATTCATTGGTC
This sequence comes from Phalaenopsis hybrid cultivar, assembly GCA_002079205.1. Taxonomy (NCBI): domain Eukaryota; kingdom Viridiplantae; phylum Streptophyta; class Magnoliopsida; order Asparagales; family Orchidaceae; genus Phalaenopsis; species Phalaenopsis hybrid cultivar. Next base: position 120,106 of record JXCR01114741.1, on the reverse strand, counting down.
AATTAAGACATTAGAGGAGAAAATTTGATTTTTCAAAATTTAATTTAATTTATATAATTATTTTAATGCAAAAA
>JXCR01114741.1:66231-115644 GCA_002079205.1 Phalaenopsis hybrid cultivar | reverse complement strand
TATATATATATATATATACACACACACACACATATACATATACATTTTGATGATTTTTTATTTATAAATTTATTTATAAATATCGTTCTTTTCTTGCTAGCCTTTCTCAGAATTACGGTAAATCAAATTTATATATTTTCTCAATCAATTGCCCAAATCTGCATTCATAACTGTGAAAAGAAGTTCCAATATATTATCTTCAAACTGTCATATCATGAATATCATCTGACATCGAATACAATGTTGTTTGATTTCATGTAATCAAACATCTTCTAGAATCATTACTGTGTAGTTCAAATATCAAAATATTTCCTCATTCACCAATACTGAAAACATATGATTGAGTCCAATCTTATGTATCATCTAACTGTATTTTGTTATTGACAGTTGTGTTGAAATAGTAGGATATAAAGACTCTAGCCTCACCTTCTAACATATCATCAGAAAAATAGAAATGATTTCTCTAGATATATACTGAAGTGTGTTGTCTTTAAACAACTTAAAACTCAAAAGGCCGCAAGTTCTCAATCTCAGGATCAGGTCCGAACCAGAATGGTACCTTATCCTTATTCATCCGTCTGAGGGTTATTGAAACCCTCGGATATGGCACTCCAGGGATGTAGTGTTTGGCCACATCAGCGTCATTTCCCTTCAAGATAAACACAGAACCCACAGGAAAAGGAATCTCTACGGAACCCTGAAATTCTCCATCGCCAACGATCTGATTTTTTGTCCCAAACATGATGTTGCATTTATTTATGAATGATGCAAAATGGTCTTGCAAAATCATGATGATCGATGTGCGGATGGATACAGTCACCAGCTTCGTATATATTAACTATACAACTGTTTGAGATACAATCTGCTGGAAGTATACGCCAGGTCACCAATTATTTAATTATCCTCTTAATAATTGACGGTAACGGTTCAACCTCATCGTGACGAATTATCGTAGGAGGATTTCCTTCTTTATCTTGGGCAAAATTGTAACAGGAACTGTATTGGATCATAACCCTTCCTTTACGTCTTTTCCATTTTCTCAGCTCTGAATATGTCCTTCTTCTTAGCCGACCAGCACGTCCCATTTCTTGCTCCAAAAGAGCATGTTCTACAATGTTGTCTTGTTCACTGCTGGTGAACACATTGGTGTGCAGTTCCAACCCTTCCAGTATATTAACATACTTGCCCTGAAAACTTTGAAAATGCTCGAAATTTTGTTTTCTCACCTTTTCATATTTCTCCAATTCATGATCTGGAATGATCTGCAAATGACGTGACCTGCTCACAAACTGGGGAACATAAGGTTCAATTTCCATGTTTCCTTCTTTAATCTCTCTTTCCTTGAAATTCTCCTCTCTTCCAGTTTTCATGGGTTGAGATGGCACTTCAACCGGCTGATCTAGGATTTTCCCTTTTAATTTGATTGCCATCTGAGCGATAGTATCTTTATCCTCCCCTTGTTCTTTTAATTGTTCCAGCATGTAATGACCGATTTTCTGAACTGCGAAGATTAAAGCCAAAATGTGTTTCTCGATCGGTGGATATTTCACTTCCACTGAGATTAGATGATGACTTAAGTAATAAAGAGCATTCTCTTTTCCTTCATCATTGACTTGGGCTAAGAGAGCTCCAAGGGAGTCATCCAAAGCTGCGGTATAAAGTATTAAATGTCTACCCGAAATGGGTGCTACTAAGACAAGAGGTGTCGTTAGATATTGTTTAATGCTCTTGAAAGCATGTTGACATTTATCATCCCAAATAAACTTTGTATCCTTTTTAGTCAACATGGAAAAAGGTTGACACCTTCCTGAAAAATTAGAAATAAAGCGTCTTAAATACGCCAGCCTCACTTAAAAAGATCGTAATTGTTTTAAATTTTTAGGGTGTGGCATTTCTAAGATGGCTTTAATCTTACCCGGATCAATCTCAATTTTGCGGTGACGAACAAAAAACCCTAAAAATTTCCCAGAAGTCACACCGAATGCGCACTTTAGGGGATTCATTTTTTGGTTAAACTTTCGTAACCGTTCAAACGCAATCCTCAAATCGTACAAATGATTTTCTTTCTGTTTACTTTTGATGACCAAATCATCTACATAACATTCCACCTGATTATGAATGAGGTCATCAAAGATCCTTGTCATTGCTCGTTGATATGTTGCACCAGCATTCTTCAATCTAAATGGCATTACAGTATAACAATAATATCCAATTAGCGTTCGGAAAGCCGTAAATCTTTTATCTTCTGGAGCCATTTTTATTTGATTATACCCAAACGATCCATCCATGAAAGAGAAAATTTCATGAGACGATGCAATATCCGCCATCAATTCTGGAATTGGAAGAGGAAACTCATCTTTTGGGCATGCTTTATTCAAATCTCTAAAGTCCACACAGATGCGAATTTGCCCATTTTTCTTCTTAACTGGCACTATACTAGCCAACCAAGTAGGATATTGTTCTTCATGTATGAATTTAGTGTTTATTAACTTCTCGACTTCGTTTATAACTTCTGANTGGTGAAGGATGGAAGTGGTTTTGAGTCCAATTGAAGGGTCAATTTGAGGGAATTTTGAACTTTAATCAATTCTGTCATGTTGGGCTAGGCTTGGGTCTAACTTGGGTTAGCCTTGGGCTAAGTCCAAATTGATTGTTATAAATGGTCAATAGCGACCTCATGTAGAGTTTTCAACATGAATTGGATGCCAATTTGGAGGTTAAGTCAATCAATTGGGTGAAATTTGGGGACTTAACCAATTTGGGGCTAAATCTGGGAATTTTGGATTTAAGCCAAAATCAAGTGAATTTGAGACTTTACAAATTCCAATTAATGGTTGATTTTGATGTATAGGAATGTCATAAAGATTTTGCAACATTAATTGAGGCCAATTGACTAGGCTATGTGCTCAATTTGGTGAGATTAGGTCATATGGTCAAAGTTAAGGGTCTTAACTCAAATCAAAATTAGGCTCAAATCATGGACCAATTAAGCTTGAATTTAGTTTATTTTGGTCATAGATAAAGTGAATTTGAGTTTAGGATTGGAATTGGTCTCAATTCAGATCAAATTGATGGACATTTGAGTTGGATTTGGGAAAATTTGGGCCTTTAAAGGGCAATTTGGGGGTTTTGATCAAAGATGGTTAGATTGGCCAAATTGGGTCATGTGGTACTTAAGAGAAATAAAATTGGGAATATTTAGGATTTACTGGGATTTTTTGGGAATTTTTGGAATTTTTGGGAATTTGAGCTATGGAGGGGTCCTTTAGAAGATGGAGGGTCTATCAGACTTATTATGTCCGTGCCCCAACACTCGAATGGCCATGAGGCAATAGTTGGGTGTAGCACATTCGAAGACTGGTGTAAGACCACCCCATGCACTTTGCATTGGTGATATCTTTTTGTTGTATCCATGCAATCGGACGTCATTGTTAGCCAATAATATCCGAGTCTTTTGATCTTCATTTTCATTTTTAGCCCCGACTGATGAGCGCCACACAATCCGGCATGTACTTCTTTGACAATATTTTGTGACTCGGCTCTTCCATAGCCACATTTGGTTGAACAATCTTCTGTAGAGAACATTTCTCACCAGGGTGTAAGACATAGCCCTTCTTGTGATGTGGTGCACCTCAAACTTGTCCTCTGGCATATCCTAGTATGCAAATATTCTATTAATGGATTACGCCAATCTTTGTTGATGTCTGTAACTGTATTTATTGTTTCTTCTTTTTCAAGTTTGTGTAGAGTTTCAAGGTCAATTTGAGACAAGACTTGTCCTCCTTGCACCGCGACTTTGATGGAATCCTCCTGGGGACACGGCATTTCCTTAGCGAGTTTTGCCAGAGCATCGGTATGAGCATTATCTCCCCGAGGAATCCGGTAGAAAGTCACCTCAGGAATCTGCTCCAGGAGCTTCACCGCGTACTGATGGTATTCTGTTAATCTTGGTTTCAAAATTCTGTGTTTTCCGATGACCTGCTGAATGACAAGTTGAGAGTCACCAAAGATGGCAATGTTCGTTATATCCATTGAAATTGCCAACTCCAATCCAGTGCTTAAGGCTTCATATTCTGCTTCATTGTTCGTGCACGGCTCTGTCAGGTGGTACAAAAACCTCAACATACCCTTATCTGGCGTAATAAAGATCAAACTAATCCCTTCCTTGCCTGATATAACTGTGTCTGATTTTTTGTCTTTCTTGGCTGACAAAGCACCATTGAAGTACATTTCCCAGCGTCGCGCACTAAGAATATCCATTTGTAGTATCTGCTCGTCTCGTAACTCATCGTTGAGAGAGGACCCAGCTGGCAGTGGGTGTGCAGCGAGAAAGTCTGCTAAAGCTGTCCCTTGATAGCACGGAGGGGCACAAAAGTTATATCAAATTTCAATAAGATCATCAACCATCTCGCTAAACGTCCGGAGAGCGTCGGTCGGGTCATCAAATATTGCAATGGATTAACTTTTGAAATTAGGGTGATCTTATGAGAAAGCATGCAATGTCTATGCTTTTGAGCGGCAAAAATTAGCGCCAGACAATGCTTCTCAAAAGGTGGATACCTTATCTCCGTCAGTATTAGATGACGACTCAAGTAGTAGAGAGCATTTTCTTTTCCCTCCTCATTGACTTGGGCTAAGAGGGCTCCAAGAGAGTCATCTAAAGCTGCGGTATAAAGTATCAACAATTTCCCTGGGATAGGGGCTGCCAAAATAGGAGGTGTCATTAAATATTATTAACGTCCTCAAAGGCCCGTTGGGATTTCTCTTCCCAAATAAATTTGGCATCCTTTTTAATTAATGTCGAGAAAGGCTGATACCTACCTAAGAGATTAAAATAAAGCATCTCATATATGCCAACTTCCTTGGAAGGAACGTAGCTACTTCAAGGTTTTAGGGGGATACATTTCAAAGATAGCTTTAATCTTATCCGGGTTGAACTTGATTCCCCGATGATGGACAACGAATCCTAGAAATTTCTCGGAGGTGACACCAAAGGCACACTTTAAGGTATTCATTTTAAGGTCATATCGTAGTAATCGTTCAAACACGATCCTCAAATCGTACGAATGGTCTATTTTCTATTTACTTTTGATGACCAGATCATCCACGTAGCATTCTACTTGATTGTGAATGAGGTCGTAAAAAATCTTCGTCATTGCATGTTGATATGTTCCTTCGGCATTCTTTAGGCCGAATGGCATCACTATGTAGCAGAAGATTCCAATCGGTGTTCTGAAAGCTGTAAGAACTGCATCCTCGGGAGCTATCTTGATTTGGTTATATCCCGATGATCCATCCATGAAGGAGAAAATCACATGTGTCGAAGCGATGTCCACCATCATCTCTGGTATGTAGTGGAAACTCGTCTTTTGGACATGCTCTGTTTAAATCTCTGAAATCGACACAAACGCGGATCTGTGCATTTTTATATTTAACCAGTACAATATTGGCTAACCACGTGGGTTACTGCTCTTCTTTAATAAAGTTGGTGTCTATCAATTTCTTTACCTCGGCGATGACTTGTTATTCTATCTTGAGGCGCATTCTCCTTGGAGCTTATTTTACCGGGGTTACATTCTTGTCCACCCCAAGTTTATAGACTGCAACCTCTGCTGACAGCCCTGACATTTCATCGTAGCTCCATGTAAAGCAATCTTTGAATTCTGTTAATAGTTTGACCAATTCTGCAGATTCTTTATCATCAAGTAGAGAACTGATAAATGTAGGTCTAGGTCGTTCTTCAGTCCCAATGTTAATCTCCTTCAATTCATCAACAGTGGATTTAATTTCTTCTTCAAATTCTGGCGGAGCATCTCCTATTGGTTGATCAGTAGAGTCATCCTCCACATCGAGGCAATCCTATTCTGACTCACTAGTAACAACCTTGCAAAATTCAGAATCATCGACTGGTCCAACTGTACCAAATCCGAGACCTTCTTTTGAATTGGGAGTTCAACTTTTAGCATCCATAATTTTTTAAAAAGTTGAAATTTATCTTTTGGCATTTATTTTGGTAAGTGTCCCTATTGAATTAACTTTTGAACAAAAGGCGAGAATTAACCAAAAGGTAATTCCACTAATTAATTAGAATCAACATCCAAATTTACATGTTTTTCAAGCTCAGTAGAGGTAGAAGCGCGGTAAAATTTGATCAGCTTTGAACTAACACTAATTTACATGTTTTTTAAGCTCAGTAGAGGTAGAAGCACGGTAAAATTTGATCGGCTTTGAAACAACACTATGGACTTCCTTGACCTCTAAACTCTCAACCTTTTGAGGGAGAATCGGAGTGAGGATCATAACAACACTATGCGGACTTCCTTGACCTCTAAACTCTCAACCTTTTGAGGGAGAATCGGAGTGAGGGTCATAGTATCCAAAAAGTGGTTTATTCGATCATACATTGTTTCATATTCATTCTTGTCTATATCTTCTAGGGATATCTCGTACTGAGGTTTCTTTTGCTTTTTCGTCATTACCTCATCTTCCAAATTGCCTTCATCACCAATGTTGATTGTTGGCTTAGTCCGTTTAACAATTAAATCAATCTTTCCTCGTCCGCATCCCCGACCTCGACCTCGGGTACGTGAACTACAAGAACCTCCACCAACTCGTTGTAGGGGAGTGGTAGAAGGTTGTTGAAGCGGATTTGTATGGCCTTCTTTTTGTGATCCTCTTGAATCTTTATCTTTGTTTGTCAAAATTTCACGTGAGAAGACGGTCTTCTTTGGAGGCGCGTAGTAGGGAGCATCTTCATGAATACTAACTTTATGTACTGAAAATGGATATAGATCTCCCTTGATGCAATTTTCCTGACCATCTTTGCGGTATTTAATGCAATGGTGTTGAGATGATGGGACCATATTGTGCTCATGAATCCATGGTCGACCCAATAGAGCGTTAAAAGAGGTCTCGGCATTGATGATATGTAATTTAACTGTTGTTACGAGTTCTCCAACCTTCATAAGTAATGAAATTGATCCAAGGGCCCTTTCTCCCTTTTAATTGAATCCTCTTAACATCATCTTATCGGGGATGAGCTTCTGAACGTCAAAGCCCAAATATGGTAACGTTCGTAGACTCATCAAGTTAAGAGATGTTGCAGGATCCACTAAAAAAAATGAATAGCACAAATCTGTCGATGTTGACGGAGATGTAGAGCGGAAGGTTGTGGTCAGGGGTACCGAGCTACAAGTCTTCATCTGTAAAGGTTGCCCCTGACTGTTCTCTCAAAGAGAAAACTTCATCTGAGGATGTGCTAGCCAACTGAGCTAAGCAAATTTTTGGATCAAGCAAAGATGTAACCAGAGATTCTCTCATATCCTTTGATAGGATCAGAGCGTCGTAGATGCTTAGTCGGGCAGGCGACTTCCTAAGATGAGCTAGCACGTTGTAGTCTATTTGGCAAAGTCCTCCGATTTTATCTTGATTATGTGGTTCTTCCACTGACGCAGGTGGGGGTATCTCTTCTCGAGTCATTATCTGTTTTCCTTTGTCTATTGGAGCTGTTATTGGTGGTAACATTTTTCCGCTTCTCAAGTTAACTTCTGTGATTTCTTCTTCTTGAGATATCATTGTTGAATCTTCCAGTGTCTTTTCCTCTTCGTCGGAAAGATCTAAGTTGATGGCGAGCGGTGTACCATGATGCTTGAGAGTTGGCTCTTCATTATCGGTGTTGTCGTAAGCTATATCATTGAGTTCTTCTTTGGCCTTGACAATGAGTTCATCGGACTCAAGTAAGATTTGAGGATCATTTTAGGGATTGAGATAGCAACTAGCTTGGTTGTAATCAGTCATGTTATTATCAGAAGTAGTCAAAACGTAGCCGAAATCAAAACCATTATATTCATAAGACCCCAGAGGGACAAAAGATAATCATACAAAGTCAGGGGTTCGAGGATTTTCTTCCCCAAATCCGAGACAACCAATCTAGTAGAGGCAGCCCCTATCCTACCCCCCATGCTATCAATCTTGGTAGTGATACTCTTCTTTTTCTTGCTCTTTGTCCTTGAAGACGACAGATTTTCTGGCGAAATCTTCATCTCGGGCTCGATATGCTGCAGACTCTGAATGGAAACTTATTTTGATCCAGACTGTAGCTTGTTCAGTATCTTCTTGGATGATCTGCTCCAAACCTCATTCCATACTTCTTCAGTATTTATAGAAGCTTATTTTGATGAATCCTATATTGGATTGAGGACCTTCTTGAGTTCATCCTAATTTGTACTCCATCCATCTGTTCCGACATATGGATCAATTAGGGAGATCGACTCAACTGAAATCATATTTATGGAACCTTTTTCAGGTTCTCTAAAATACTCCTTCGAGATTGTTATATTCTCGATTGACTCAGCTGAAACCATGTTTATGGAACCTTTTTCAGGTTCTCTCAAATGCTCCTTCGAGATTGTTATATTCTCTTTTTGAGGTTCTTCTCAAGCCAGTCTTTAAAGACAAAACACTTGTCTATAGTGTGTCCAAGTAACCGGTGGTACGGGCAATAATTTGTTTCATTCTTCTTATTCACGTCTTTAGGTTTCTTTGGATCAGGTAGTTTGAATTCTGGTTTCCTCATCAAGCTTTTGGATATATTAGGTACAAATTCATCTTTGAAGGAATAAACAACTTTATGTCGCTCTAACAGGGATATTCTTTTACCCGTTGTTTGAGGTGATCCCTCCTGAGCCGGTCGTTGGTTGGATTGACTGCTCTGTTTCTGAGAGTGCTGTGATGAAAACTGACGATGATCTTCTATATATATTTTTATTGGCTGCTTTCCTTTGTCGATAGTTGCGACTACCCCTAATTTCTTTTCGAACACTCTGGTCACCTTAGCCTTTTCATGCGGCTCCATGTGCTTCATTTCTTCTTGAAGACTGTTGGCTTTACTGAGTAGCTTCTCAAAGGATTCGATGGTGAGTCCCTTAAGCATGAAAGCTACTAACTGCTTTTTATCTCAATCGCTTGATGTTCCTGTAGCTGAGGTTCACATTTCATGCTAAGGTTTTTCCACCTTAAAATGTGGTTTGCCAAGGTTTTACTAGGTTTCTGCTTCTCCATCATGAGTTCTCCAATAGACACATGATGTTGTCCCCCAGCAAATTTTTTCACAAATAGCTGTTACAACTTAAAAAATTTTTTAACTGACCCGTTGGACAAGTCAGCGTACCATTTGAAAGCAATCCCTGATAAGCTGCTGACGAGTTGTTGGTAGAGTAGAGCTTCATTATTCCTCATGTTGCCATAACTGGCTCAAAAATCTGCTATGTGCTGTCTAGGATTTCCAGTCCCATCGAATATCTTGAAGTTTGGGGTCACAAAACCCTTGGGGAAAGGGATGGTATAGAACTCCTCTGAATAAGTCTACCCTTTAAAATTGATGCACCGCCCTTGGACTGGGCTAAGGCCTCCCGCACTTGTTCAACCATTTGCTTGAACTCTTTTTTTGGCATGGCACCTAATGGAGAATCCTTCTTTGGTTGTTCTTCTTTGTCGGTTGAAGTAGCCTCTCTTCTTTCATCTGTGATGTGTATGATTTCTGGCTGATTAATCTCCAGAGAAGCCAATCTTGGTGCTTGTGATTGCCCCTAAATAGTGGTCATGGTGGTCATCACTGCAGTCATCTCTTCTATTCTTTTCTCCAGTAAAATGACTTGCTCATCCCTAAGGAGGATAACCCTACGCAGCTCATCTACGGCGTTCTCTTCAGTGTGAGGTTGAGCCTCGAGGGTAGATATGGTAGCTCTGGTTTAGATCACATGGACAACCATGAAATCCTCCTCCAAATAATCTTTGTAATCAAAATCCTCGTTGTCACTATTGACGGAAACCCCGTGTTCTCGAGCTAACTCGGAAATCTCGATTCTGAGTTTCTCAACTTTTTCCTCAATTATTGATTCCTTGATTGCCTTAAGATCTAGAGGACCTTGGTGGAAATCCTCAACTTGTTCCTCCATCTCACTGGCTATCGTTGCAACGATGTCAGATATTTCAGGCGCTGGTTTTACTTTCTGTCTTGCAGGCTCACTGAACTGTATCGGTGCAGTGACCTTGGGTACCCATACCCTCTTCTCCTTCAACAATGATGCCTCAAGACGGGATGTCATAGTAGAGACATCGATATGTTGAGGGAAGGTATGCTTCCCGTGGTGTAGACCGGCTACAGTGTCATGTAATCGTCTTGTTTTTCTTTCTGTGATTGCAGGAATGACGGGTAAACTTCTCGGGCCCAGTCTTGACTTAATTGGCCGGCGACCTGCGGTCCTGGTGGTGATATCATCGGTGGTGACCATAGCAGTGTCAACTCGGTTTCCCAAACGGAGCCAGACGGGAACACGGGTAGGTGACTTTATAGTTGACCTATGAGATTTTCTAGCGGACTTAATATCCTTCAAAATTTCACTTTTTCATATGAGGGGAAATTGCACGTCCCACTCATTTAAGTAACTCACTAACAGAACATCCTTCTTTAGTAGCAAGCCTTCTGAAGACTGCACTAACTCGGGTGATGGGGATGAATTTCTTTCCCTCCTCACCATCTCCATGAGGTGACGGTAATGCTACAACAATCTTCCAGATACTCTCATATCCATCAGTATCTGTCAGAGGATGGAATCTACTCCCTCGTAGGAGTGGACAAAATTTTGGTAACAGTTCTTCAGCTTGAAGAGGCTCCTCCTCATCGGGTGTGTTCTCAGAAGTATGGGCTTTAATGTCCCTCCGAATTCTCCTATTGCGGTTCCTCCTTTGAGTTTGAGTCAGTGGTACAGTTATTGAGCTTGACCCAATCTCAAACACGGGTAGAAGAACAGTTAATCCTTCAGTTGAATCTTCAACGACCATCACTTCTTTTCCCTTAGCAGTAGCAGTGATAGCAGGCTTGATGACAACAGCCTTAGCCTTCTTGCAGGCAGGGAAGTCCTAAAGGCAGTTCAAACTGAATTCTGGAGGCAACTCTTGTACTTCCGGAGCAGCGATCTTCATTACCACAAATGGGGCTTTCCCAAGGATAACCTTGAGGTCTTCAAATCCAGCTTCGAACTTGATGGTGGGAGCAATGTTACGGGCGCTGCGGTTCGTTGGCAGATTGCAGGAAAAGGTCAGCGTTGGGTAGGCCATCACAGCGGGCTTTAAAATATAAAGTTTTAGGGTTAACTATATGGCCAAAAACATCATAATATTTAGTGCAAGCACTGTAAATAGAGGTTAATCTGTAGACCAGGCGGGTCTTAGTTTACAGGTATTTTTAACATCTTTGTTCAAAAAGGTGTAAAATTTAATTAATATTTTGAAGTGCGCGCAACGTAACACGATCTGGTTTAATTCGCAAAGTAGCAAATCAAATTTGTAAGAGAGATGTGAAAAATTTTAGGAGCCAGTGCGGGACCCAGTTAGTGGCAGAAAAGGCCCAGATGGAATTAATCCACCGGCACACCTATTGGGGGTCCGACCCCACATGAAAATTTAAAGAGTCTTTAATGGTCTTCTGAATCCCTCTGTTTAAAGATAGTTGAACAGCTAGTCTTGAAGTCCAAGGAGTTAGTTGTACTTTCCTAAGACAGAAATGGGTAAAGTATGCCAACGGAAGAAGGGTAATCTGCTCTAAGAGGGACATGGACATATTATCGATATGTGAAGATAATATTTCTTGATTTATATGGAGTGAAAAGCTTGTCCCCAGCGGAGTCGCCAAAATCTCTCGGCGTTATTTCGGGTTGGTTTGTGGGAGTTGCCTGTAAGAAGGTGTCGGTCGCTGGAATCAAAATCCCATCATTTTATTCAAAAGGACGCTGAAGTATGAAATCAAACTGACCCCATATTTTTCATAGTTTAAAATAAAAGAGAACTGTACCTGAAATCCTGTATTTATCCCAAAGGATAAACAGAAGACTTGAGGATGAGGCTCCATCAAATAAACTAAGGAAATTATGACATCAGTTTGGTTTGTGAAACCTTTGTATTTGCCGACAAGTTCCCTTATTTAAAATAAAGGATTAAATAGGGTTTATATTAAGCTGGGTTTGAACATGCTTCCTATAAGGGTAAGCCCCTATAGTTAATTACATCTTAAATGACCAAAGCCACTTAAGAAGACTCTAGATAGAAATCAGGAAATATTATCTTCAAGAAGTTTCAAAGGGTAGGACTCTTCAACGAAATTGAACGTAGAGGTGTGAAAGGGGATTGGATCAAATTTGGAACATTTTATTGTAGAATCCAAAGGAGGAAGAGCTAGGGGGTGTCATAGATCCAGAGGAGAACCTCGGTGACTTCCCAAGCTATCCTAATGTTTGGCTTCAGTTTTGAGGAGAAAAATTTGGGTGTTTCATCTTTCCAATTTTATTAGTTAGGGCTTACATTCGTGTGAAATGATCACACAAATAGCTTAGAAGATGTCAGGATTTATGTCATGACAAACGACAACCTTGGAATCCTAAGACAAGTTAGGGCTTATATTGTATAGAAAGGCTATGCATATGCCTAAAGATAAGGTGAGGATTTACATTGCATAAGCAAGCAAACTTGAAGTCTTATAGTTTTGTTGTTTAAGTCTAAGGAAGAAAGATTAGTTTAGCTGTTGAAGACAGGTTTTGCTGTTGAAGATGGCCGTGTTGCCCACCATGCTAGCTCCAAGCTCCTCACTGTGACAAGTTTGAATTATCTAGTGTGTCAAGTTATAACATCAAATCAGGTGGCCCTATGTTTGAAGTTCTTTAAATTTTATGACGACATGTTAAAGTTGATTAGAGCGACACCGGTTAGGATCCTACTGTTCCCTCATGCCGGCATCACTATTTTCTATTGGATTCACTTAGTCCAAATGAACTTACTATACCAAACTTAATGAGTTCCATAATTTCATTTAAACCATGGGAAGCCTCGTTAGCAACCGTAGGTTACGTCCTCCGAGGAATTCTCGATCATCCGATAGAGACATCTTATTTTAGTTAAAGTTGTGGTTTTATGTGATGTTGTGATTAAATTTTGAGTTGCTTTATATTTTGCATGTTGTGGTGGTGAATTTTTTCTTGGTTGATTTTAGTTTTATTTTTAATGATGGTTATGGTTAACATGCAAGTTTATGTAGGTAAATGCAAGCATGAAACATGTAAGGAAAAGGCAGAAGAAAGACGATACTATAAACTGTAAAAGCGGCGAGTCTTCTCGTTCCACCACCTGAAACTTAAAATGCATGTTAAGACAATTTATGAAGAGCAGGAAAAGTAAAATTTTGGTGGTTTTCCTAACCCTATGTCGTATCTTGGTGAGTCCTTAAAAAGTATAATTAAGGATGATTTTATTGAGCGAAGAATATTAACTTTAATAGGCCTCTGAGGTATCCAACAAGTTAGGAGGGGGAAGCAGGTCCATGCCTCCCTCTCACCAACTGGTGAAAAGCCTTAAGTCCATTTAAACTTATTATGTTGCTTAATGGTTCATCATGTAAATACCCTTATTGCTCAGTGAACTCTAGCGTCTCAATTATCCCTAAGAATAGGGTAATTATCATTTATCATTTAATTTAAAAATTATGTGGGCGAAGATTCTTAAAGAGGCGAGTAAATTTAATTTGAACACTTAGCCAAATTTTTAAACCTAATTGGGCTTAGTGGTGTTTCAAGAATACTTGATATAATTATGTTTATTTCTCTAATTCTCATTTAGTCAATTTTAATTTGGCCTATGTCACCACGTGTCTTGATTAGTTTTGAAAAGGGTTAAGCTTTAAGTGGTCATGATTCATGATTTGGATTTTTATTAAAAATCAAAATAGGGGTATTAAATTTATTAATTATTGACTTCAAAAGTCAAATCCCTAAGTCCAGGATCATTTAATTTTAATAAACTTCCAAACTTTAATAATTTAGAATTTTATTAATCTTAATTTTTTTTAATGAGGAAAGTGAAATTGGTTTCCACCAATTAACCCCTTGTGTTTCAAGCATCAAATAAATTGATTACTTTGATTTTGTCAAATTCAATTCAAATGACTTTGAAATATTTATCCTACCTCATTCATGGGTCAATTGAGATATCAGAGGAGAAAATGTGATTTTTCAAAATTTAATTTAATTTATGTAATTATTTTCATGCAAAAATAGGATTTTTCAAAGAAATTTCTTAACTTGAACAAGGTAATTTCTAATCCCTTGAAATTTTTATTGGAGATAGACCTAGACTAAAGAAGCCTTTAGATCAAATTTTGATAATTTTTTGAATTCTCTGTGATTTATTAGAATTATTTTAATCTCTAGGTTATTTAACATAAATAAAATATTTTAAATGGTGAAAATTAAGTTTTTTATTTTTTAAAAAATCTCTCTAAGGTCAGAAAACTCAAAGGAGCAAAATTTGTATTTTTCTAATTTTTATTTAAATTATTGGAATTATTTTAGTGAAAACTCATTTTTAACCTTTTAAAAATTCTTTTTAAGCTTTAAAATTCAATATCTTTATTTAGAAAATCGAGAAAAATATTCTAATTGTTTTGAAGCGATTAGGAAGCGATTAAAAACTTTTCNTTAAACCCTACTTTATATCATTAGTTATTTATTAGTTATTAAAATTATCTATTTATTTCAATTGCTTATTAGGGACAGATAAGTAAATTGAACGTCGTTGTTGTGATTAAAGTATTATTTTTTTAAGGTCTTAGTCCGTAATTCTAAACTACTCCCTGTGGGATCGATATCTGGGACTCTATTACTTGAGTGATATGTATACTTGTTTGATAAGTGTGACTTTACAATTATTGAATATTTAATACGTCCATATTTATCTTATATTTTATTTCATACATAAAGTCGTTGTCAAGTTTTTAACGCCGTTGTCGGGGAGTGAGTGAATAAAATTACGATCAGAGTAACAAACAAATTAGGATTATTAGAAATTTTTTACGTAAATTGTAACTTATTTTTATATTTTGTTGGCGCTATTTCGGGTTGGTTTGTGGGGAGTTGCCCGAAAGAAGCTGTCGGTCATCANTTTGAGTTATATTTTGATTTTTAAAAATCATTTAAGTGTTAAAAGTAGTATTTATCTTTAAAAATCAACTTATGGTGTGAAATGAACTCAAAATATTTTGAAATTTTTATGACGAGTTCTCTAGATTTGAAATCACAGTGGAGATCAAAAATCAAGTCATTTAAATGTTTAAATTTTCCAAAATTAATTATCTTAGTGATTTAGTATTTGTAAAATTTAAGGATATTTTAAATGACTTGACCCATGAAATTATTTCCAAAGGTTTCTCTAGTCATGGTGGACCTTCCAAAATTTTCTTAGGATTTTATAATGAATATGCTAATTTCCATGATTATCTTAAAGAAATAATGTGAAATAACTTGAAAAATATGGGTCTCTATATAGGAAGCTCCTCTGACTTTCGAAAAATCAGAGAATACTTCCCCAAACAGAGGCTACAACATGCTAAAATTCCAAGCCAAGGTGATGAGACATTATGCATGGAGAATCAAATGATTCAAAACAATGTTTAATTAATTAAAAATAAAATATTCCAAATTGTTTTCCTTTGTTCACTGAGCAAGCTGGTATTTTTCTTTTATTTTTGTAATTTTTCTACATAAAGTTATGAATTTTCTAAGTTAATGGTATTTAAATAAATAAGAAAAAGCCCTATTTCTCTATTTAAACAGCGCGTGCTGACTAGATCTTAGTCAGCTTAGAAGGGCATGTGTGGCGCTCTCTGGTTGGACGTTGTCGTCCATGTAGCTGCTGACTCGGCCCGTGGTTTATGTCCCGAAGCACTGTCTGGCTTGATCTCCTCCTTCCATTTGATACGTGCTTGATCAAACGACTCCCCTTCATCATCCCCGATAGAATGATCCCGTGCCTGTCCACACTAAAACCTTAATATCTCAACCTAGACTCAACTAAATCACTTTGAGTTTGATCCTATGGACTTGTATAAGTGAGACGAACACATCCATACGGTTAATGTTTCATGAAATCAAGCTTAAGTAAATAAAGAATCAAAATAAGCTCGGGAGAAGGAGAAGTTTTATACCTTTTCTTTGAGAAGGGAGGCTTCAATCAAAGGTGCTCGGCACATTTGTTGGGGTCCATGGAGGCTAGGGATTGAGTCCCTGGTCTTGGTGTAAGGTCTAAGTATGAATTTGACCAAGCTCGATTTCAGGTGTTGGTCTAGAGCTATGGTAGAGGCTCTGTTGAAGGGGGATTTGATAGGGTCGATTTCAGGTGTTGGTCTAGAGCTATGGTAGAGGTTCTGTGGAAGGGGGATTTGATGGGGTTTTGCCTTCTTTCACTCTTGTGAAGGTGTGGGCACAAGAAAATAGANCTAGGTATGAATTTGACCAAGCTCGATTTCAGGTGTTGGTCTAGAGCTATGGTAGAGGCTCTATGGAAAGAGGATTTGATGGGTGAGGGAAAATGGTTGGAATGCATTGAGGGGATCTTAGGGAAGCTCTGTGTGAAGTTTGGAGAGGCCTCTCTAAGAAAGTTTCAGCACACCTCCCATGGTCGTGGGCGGTGTGNAGAAAATTTCAGCACACCTCCCATGGCCGTGAAAGGTGTGTTTTTATAAAAATGGTCATGGGGTGGCTCTCAGGGCCTAAGGTTGGGTGCATTGTGGTGTAGGTGGAGGGCAGAGGAGCTCTTCAATTTGATTTGGTTGAGCTGGCCTCTAGGTTTGATTTGTGTGAGGTGCCATGAGGGGGTTCTCAGTTTTGGGCTTTTCCGGCCACTAGGCTAGCCGACCGACCAGGGTGAGGTGGCTAGGAGCTCAAGGAACCCAGAGGAATCCATCAGAGCAATTTAATGCAAATGTGCTTTGATTTGGCAAAGATATCTTAAGCATGTGCATTTTTGGAAATATGATACCATAATTTGGGGGACCTTTGGTCCATCGCTTAATTTAGATGATTTCATGGTGTTTGTACTGGTCACTAAGTCCAATTAATGGT
Source organism: Phalaenopsis hybrid cultivar (assembly GCA_002079205.1). Taxonomy (NCBI): domain Eukaryota; kingdom Viridiplantae; phylum Streptophyta; class Magnoliopsida; order Asparagales; family Orchidaceae; genus Phalaenopsis; species Phalaenopsis hybrid cultivar. The sequence goes on along the minus strand of JXCR01114741.1, from coordinate 98,701 downwards.
TGTGGTGGCTTGATTTAGGTGATTTCATGGTGTTTGGACTGGTCACTAAGTCCAACTAATGGTTGTAACTTTAGGGTGGTTAGATCACATTTAGTGCATGGGTCCAAGTGGGTGCAAATGACCAAAACTTGTGTTTCGGCTAGGTTAACCATGTAAATTGGCCAAAATAATTATTTAATTTGGTGTATATGATCATAATGAACAACTTTTGTGAAGAATGGAAGTGGTTTTGAGTCAAATTGAAGGGTCAATTTGAGGGAATTTTGAAATTTAATCAATTTGGTCATGTTGGGTTAGGCTTGGGTCTAGCTTGGGTTAGCTTTGGGATAAGTCCAAATTGATTGTTATAAATGCAATAGGGACCTCATGAAGAGTTTTCAACATGAATTGGATGCCAATTTGGAGGTTAAGGCAAACAGTCTAGGCTTGGGTCTAGCTTGGGTTAGCCTTGGGCTAAGTACAAATTGATTATTGTAAATAGTTGTAGGGACCTCATTAAGAGTTTTCAACATGAATTGGATGCCAATTTGGAGGTTAAGGCAATCAGTTGGGTGAAATTTGGGGACTTAACCAATTTGGGGATAAATTTGGGAATTTTGGATTTAGGCCAAAATCAAATGGGTTTGAGACTCCACCAATGTCAATTGATGGTTGATTTTCATGTATAGGAATGTCATAAAGATTTTGAAACATTAATTGAGGCCAATTGACTAGGTTATGGGTTCAATTTGGTGTGATTAAGTCATATGGTCAAAATTGGGGTTTTCACCCAAATCAAAATTGGGCTCAAATCATGGACTAATTGAGCTTGGATTTGGTTTAGTTTAGTCATATAAAAATTTAATTTGAGTTTAGGATTGAAATTTGGGTCAATTTGGATCAAATTGATGGGCATTTGAGTTGGATTTGTGGAAATTTGGGCCTTTAAAGGGCAATTTGGGGGTTTTGACCAAAGATGGTCAAATTGGTCAAATTGGGTCATGTGGTAGTTGAGAGAAATTAAATTGGGAATATTTAGGATTTATTGGGATTTTCTGAGAATTTTTTGAATTTTTGGGATTTTGAGCTATGGAGGGTTATTTTGGTAATTTGGGGGTGTTTTAGGGGTAAAAGGCCAAGATGGGTATTTTGGTAGAGTTGAGGTACTAACCATCACCAATAAGCCATGGACCAATGGAAACCCCTTTTTGGGTCCTCTAGATAGTGGTCTTAGCCAAACTATAGCCCTAGGACTAGTAGGTTAAGGGGACCGTCTACTTGTGTAACCCAAAAGATCAAGGGATCTAGGCTAAAAATTTGAGTTCAAGGTTGTAAGTAATTATGGGTGCAAATAAGTGTAGTGAGTGCCTTAGCCCTTTGAGTTCAGGGTTGTGAGTGAGTGTGTGTGCAGATAAGTGTAGTGACTGTCTTAGCTCTATACCAACACCCAAGGTCAACCCTAAGGTCCAGCAATCCTAAGGGTGACTCATCTTGAGTTTCCACACAGTGACCCCACCTACTAAGTATTTAGAGGTTGAGAGCAATATGTGGAACTGCAAGTTGAGTGGAGAAGGGTTTGGAGTTACTCATGGTGAGGGTTCCATGTATAGTTTTCTAGGAATAGTCAACAGGAAAATTCCTTTGGCTAGACCCTAGGCTACTAAAGAGGAAAAACTAAACCTCAACCAAAAATGAGGTCAACAATGGATACTCTAAGTGACTTTAATATGAATAATTTGTAATTTTACTTGAAAAGAATAGATAACTTAACTGTTAGATATTCTTATACTATTAGTATTAACTGGAGTTATTTTAAAATTTTCATAAGTTATGCTATTATGTTTAGTGAACTAAGATATTGAAATCTAGAAGTTATTATCTTTACCATGAGTCATACTTTTATGTAGTAAAGGAGTTACTTGAGGACAAGTAACATTGAAGTTTGTGGAATTATGATACATCAAAAATATATGTATTTTTAGACCTGAATTTTATACTTATTTTTGGTGATATTGCACTATAATGGAAGCTATTTTTTTGTTCTACTGTAGGTTGTTCACTTTCATGACTTGGAGCAAAAAGGATGAAATTTGGAGTCAAAATGGATAATTTCAAAAAAAAATGTTTAGCGCTGATGGTGCCAGTGTCAGTGCAAACCATGTTTCTAGAAGATTTGAAGAATCTGGACGCTTTTTTTAAGAGTTTTTGGATGCACCTATTGGAGAACTAACCTAGGCTCTATTTAGGGCCGAAATTTGATCAGAACCCCCCCTCACACCATTTTCGAGTTCTTCAGTTTTCCTCTTCACACACCTACTCCACGCCATTCCATACAATTAATTAGTTATTGTATTTATAGTTTTGAGTGGTGAGTTTAAGTGTGAATTTTTCTCTAAGAAGTGTTGGAGAGGAAGAGAAGTGAGATATTTCTTCTTCCTACATTTCNTTGAGAGCCAGTATCCTCCTAGCCTAGCCACAAATTTTGGGACAAAACCTAAGATTAGCCAATGATTTTCTAGAACACTGAATCAACATAAATAATTAAAATTGCTCCTATTTGGCACAATATGNATTTTGATATGCCCATGTTAAAATTTAAAATAAATTGTGATGGTTTTTCAACTCCGATCTTAATTTACTTTTTGATCTTGTTAATTGAATTGTTAAAATATGTTGTGAAACATATGATCCAGGAAATGGACTTTGAGTTCTATAACAGAGTGAGCATCACATTTAAGTCCATGAAGGAGTGTTTTGTTCATGGAATTAAGTGTAAATAAATTGAGAAATACACTTTATTGGGTGTAGAATTGTAGATTTTTAGGGAGCGAGAGTTAGCCTTCGGGGGAAGGGAAGTGGGAGCCTTGGATTGAGAGCCAGTATCCTCCTAGCCTAGCCACAAATTTTGGGACAAAACCTAAGATTAGCCAATGATTTTCTAGAACACTGAATCAACATAAATAATTAAAATTGCTCCTATTTGGCACAATATGAATTTAAACCATTTATCTCATCTCATTTCACCAAAAAGCTCATTGTAGTGGGAAAGATGCTTTTTCATGTAAGAACTCTTCACCACATAAACATAGTTTAGTAGTTACTCTTTTAAGCTCTGCATTTATGTTTCGCTAGTAGTTAATAATTTAGTTTTGTTAGCATCTTACACATTCAAAATTAGTGACAGTAATTTCATTTAATTTCTGTGAATTTTCTAGTTAGATTATCATTTGCAAATTAAACCTTCCCCAACGGATCGATATTTGGGACTTAAACAAAAATTCTTATATTACTTGATAGCGATACATATACTTGCATAGAATCCCAATCTTAAGTGCTTAAAGTTATTCTTAATAAAATACCAAATCAAGTTTTTGACACCATTTTAAAGCGGAGTCAACTTTATAAATTTTACACAACTATATTCAACCACGATCATACACCTGCAACAAAAACACAAAAAATACCCTTCTTTAAAGTGCAATATCACATAAAATAAGCATAAAATAGGTAATTAAAACAATATATTATTTTGGTGTATCAAAATTCCCAAACTTAAATGTTACTTGTCCTCATGTGACATTTTATTACATAAAAGCATATGACTTAGGATAGAAATTAACTTATAACTTCTATACTTTAGTTTATGAAATAAATTAGTAAGATTTAAGAAAAAGCCTTTAATAACTTAGATTCAAAGACTAAGTCTAAGAATACTTAGTAATCAAATTTAAGATTTCTGAATCTCTATTCATTTCAAGAAGAATTGCAATTTGTCATATTAAGGACATTTAGAACATTCATATGAAAAAAAAAACTTCATAGAAAATTTTTAAGGAATACTACTAATAATGCAATACAAGTTTAGAAAATGTAACAAAGCTCCATCTTTAAGGTGATTGAAGTGAAGCCAATTTTTTATTAGGCATCTCCTCAAGCTTCTCCTCAAACTTTTTACCTAAATTTTCCACAATATTTGGAAACATTAGTATAGTCATTTAAAGTTAAATCTTAATAACTTAGGCATTGTTAAATTAATTTGAGAAATATAGTTATTTAAGGACAAATAAAATTTAGTTTACTCCATTTTAAAAGAAAAATTTCTTTCCCTCAAACATAAGTTTTTAAGTGATTTTAAAGATATTTTTAATATAAAATTTAGTAGATGAAAGAAAACAGTAAATGCATGAAAATAAAAACTGACCTGTAGAGGATTTTTGACTATGAAACTGGGCTCTGGTATACTGCAGGTACTAACTGTAAAACTACATACAGGCTTTAAAACATTAAATAAAACATAATATATTCTAGAGAACTTGCAAATTAAAAACATAAGTATAAAAACTGAAAAAAACTAAACTGACAAATTAAAATAAAAATACTTAAAATGCACAAAAAGTGAAAGTCTACAGTTACTATTAACACAACATAAGAGTTTTTACTACAACAGTTTTCAAGTGAAAGTACATCACATACAAACATAAACAACAATCAAATATAAAAAAACAAACTAAACGAGACTCATAAAATATCAATCCTCATCTCCTTCCTATTCATCATCTGATTCTACTTTTTATTTATCATGAATGGGAGTTTAGGGAGTGAAGTTGGGGCAAGCAGGAAAGCCCAAATTAGGTTCACTCCTAAGATATCTTACCATGGCATTCTAAAACTCAATATTATGTTGTAATCTCCTCTTCTAATATTCATCATCATATGCATTCCTTGCTCCTATCTCTCTCAAATGAGTTTGAATATTAACTGTATCCATTTGTTGAATCATGAGTTGATCCATAATACCTTCAAGCAATGTGGATCAAGAAATAGATGCTCCTATAGCAGATGTAGAGGGCCTATCCCTCCTTCCACTTCTAAACTCAACAAATGACTCTACTCTTTGAATCATATGCCTCCCAATCAGATTTTATGGGTGTAATCTTTCTTCATTTCTATGGGATTGTACTCATGATTTTTCACATAGTGTGAAAGTCAAGGCAGGGTATCACAAACCTCCAGCAGTAGAACTACCAGCTATACTTCAAATATTCTAAACTATAAATGCACCAATATCTATTGCCTTCATATTTTGAATGCAATAGTTTAGTACAACTCTGTCTTTTGTAACATCAGCTAAATGATTTGCTCGCAACAATCTAATAGAAATGAAGTGGTGGCATACTTTTGAATGAATAATCAACATGGAAGTAGGGAAATTAACTAGTTTGTTATTCTTAATATTCCACTCTCTTCTTCCATCAGTAAAAAATGCAATTACTTCCTGGAGCGATGAATCAGTTATTAAAATGTAGTGTATTCATTATGAAACATTTTTCTAAGCCGATAAATAACATTGATCCATTCAGCAGAAAAATTGACCTACCTACCTCTCACCAAGATGTGATATTGAGGAGTGAATCTCAGGTTTGCGTAAAACTCCTGAACCATCTGGATAATTGCTATGGTAGTTAAGTAGGAGAAACTTTCCAAGTTTTGGGAGAGAATCAATCTCTCGACCTTGCCACCTGGGTTTACAAAGGCCTGTTTTTGGATCATTTTTTTGTTTCCATCTGAGTATTGTAACTATGCTATGATTTGAAACTAACAAATCATAGTGCATCGAAGTCCTGGGATGACCTTCCTCTCTTAACTCATGGAGCAATTTGGAAATTCTATTAATATCTTAATATAGTCCAAATAAATCACTAAATCAAAAATATAATTCCTTAGACAAGATTATTTGGTAAGAAACTTTTCACTATGCGTTTTTTTCAAGATTTTCCATCAAAAGTTTCAAATTTTGGATTTCTCAAATCTATGGTGAAAATTAAAAATTTATAAGTTAAAGTGAGGCTCTTACCATAAGAAGATGAAATCTATGGTTTTTAGCCTCCGAATCCATCTCCTTCGTCCATAATGTGATGCCCTAGACCAAGGTCTTGAGATAGAAGATGACTCAGCAGCGAAAATGGAGTTTGTCTCTGTGATTTCATGGTTTTTTAGGCAACAAGGAGTTTCAGAATTTTGGCGCATCATGGGCCAATTTGGCGCATTATGCGCAAAGGCTTTGTAAATTTGTGCATCATGCGCTAATCTAGCGCATCATGCGCTAGAGCTTAAATTCTCCAGATTTCAATTTTTGTCAAAATCTGCTCCATACAACTGTAAGTCCACCTCTATTTGACTCAAATTAACCTTTCTACGCATAAATAAACACCAAACTAATAAAAAAATTTTGCAAATAACACAAAACTTGCATTTGTATATAAAATTTATGCTATTACAAACTAACATTTTTTTCAAACCAACAAACATCAAATTCAGTGTTCTAAAGTGAACCAACATCCTAACACTGAAATCTAAAAATCAAAATTCAAAACATAAACATAGATAGTGTTCATTAGAAATAAAATGCAATCTAACTTAACATAATAAAGCAAACAGTACTGAATGAGACATTCCGTGCATAAATTAAGATCAAACATCTTCTTTACCATTATTTTCTTTGATATCTCCCATAGATTGGTAGTGCACATACAGGTTGTAGAAGGGTCGATATGAAATTCATCAGTTGATTTTTTCTCTTCAATCCAAGCATGTTTCTTGAACATACGAACCAATCCATATTCAATGCACCTGGTATGTTCAAAATGTTCCTTTAGTCTCCAATCAAGATGATCTAACATTTCAGTAATATTTCCAATCACATGCATGAGATTCTGCACTTCTTTCTCTATCTTCTTGACCCTCATTGAAAGTGCACTTGAGTAGTAGTAGGGCTGAACATTTGATGAATTATGAGATCTTTGATTCATCAGTACATTCATATCATTTTCATCTCCCATTCCAATACAATTGCAATAGACTTCTAGATCCATCGACTTCCAAGGAAAAAAGACTTTTTCCCAACCTTCATAAGGTACTTGCAATTGACTGTATAGTAGGAAAATAGTGGATGGATGTCCAAGTCCAGTTGCCGATCCATTCACAATGAAACCCAAAATTGATTTCAGAATAATATCTCCAACATCAATAGGTTTTTTGGTTTGAATGCAATAATTTAAAATAGTTTTCTCTTTTATTTCCTTACTATTTTTCATGGTAGGCAGTAATTTTGATGAAATGAAGAAGTGTTTGACATTTGAAACTAGATTTAAAATGAGGAAGGAAAACTTACATTTCTGTCATCTATGTTCTCTCAATTTGCATCTTCATTTGTAAGGTAGTGATAGAGATTATTAATATTCTCTCTAATAGGGGTAAAGTTTGCATATTGGCAGATAGGCACATTTTCAATCATAAACATCTCATTTATTCTTGAAGGAGTGAATTGCACAAACTTGCCTTGCACGTAAATCATTCCTTGGTTGATCCAATGAAGATTTGAAAAAAATTATTTTACTACAGGAACAATAACAATGGAAGTAGTGTAGCAAAGCACTCCTAATGCCTCTGCACAATAGTCTCTTCTACTTGAGTATTCAGTGTGTTGAATCCACGATTCACAAATCACCTTTTTTTGATAAGCCTCTTCTTCACTAGAACTCGATCATGTAACTTCTATACATCAAAAATGACAAAATTTCTCAAGTTGAGAATTCCAAATCTAGCGGAGTTTTTAGAGAGGGAAGCCATTGAATTAGAAAAGTGGTGACTATTCCCTTGTTTTCCCCCATAAAAAATGGTTTGAAGTTGATTTTTATGAGTCATATGGAGAAGAAATTGCCAAAAACCGCCATTTGACACATTTTAAACACTTTTGGACCCGCAATGTATCATGCACCATCTCTCTAGAAAGTGGTGCATCATATGTCAATCTGGCGCATCATGCACTAGTTCCAAATTTTTTGTCGTTTTGATTTCGATCCTTGAATTCTCAATTTTTCTATAAAATTAGGCAAATAAAGATGTTTCTAAATATTTTATCAAAGACACAGACTTCATAAACATAAATATATGTAAAATATTTCAAACAAAAAAACTCAAAAATTAGCTAACAACGATACATTTGGGTTGCCTCCCACTAAACACTTGGTTTAATGTTGTCAGCCTGAAATCTCCAGACTTATTCTAGGTGACCCAACATTACAGCCTTTTTAAAAGCTGGTATTTGACCATCAAAATATGATTTCAATATGTTCCCACTCAATTTAAATATTTGTCCAGTCTTAGGATCTTCAATATTAATTGCCTCATAGGGATAGACTTTTATAACTCTGAATGCCCAGTTCCACCTAGATTTCAAATTTTCAGGAAATAATTTCAATCTTATACTATATAATAAAACTTCTTGTCCATGTTCAAATTTTCTTTATATTATCTTCCGATCATGCCATTCTTTCATCTTTTTCTTATAAATCCTCGCATTATCGTAAGATTCATTCAAAAATTTCTCAAGCTCATTCAATTGCAATAATCTTTTCTCACTAGCTTCTTTCAAATTGAAATTGAATTCTTTTATTGCCCAATAAGCTTTATGCTCCAATTCAACTTGCAAGTAGAAAGGCTTCCCAAAAATTAATCCATAAGTGGACATTCCTAATGGTGTCTTATAGGCAGTCCTATATGCCCATAATGTAATCTCTAATCTAGTTGACCAATCCATTTTATTAGGATTAACACTATTTTCCAAAATATTGCACTTTAATGGAAGGCATTTTTGATGTTTTCTTGGAGGTTGTTGATTTTTTATGGCTTAAAGAAAAAAAAAGGAAAAAGGATGAGATTTGAAGTCAAAATGACATTTTTGAGAAAATACTCAGCGCCGACAGCGCCAAGGCTAGGCTACAATGTTGGAGAAGGAGAAAAGTGAGAGAGTTCTTCTTCTTGCATTTCTAAGGAAAGGCTACAAAAGATTTGGTTTGAGAAAGAGTTCCAGATAAGTTTGTTTGTTTATTTAGTGTTGTATAAACTTTCTTTTATATATGAAATTTGTGTTTTGTCGTATCTTTCTTGTGAAGTTTGAGTAGTTTTCTCTATCTTTCCTCTTACTGTAAAATCTGGAGAAATGAAGAGATAATAAAAAAATTGTGACTATTTTTCAAATCCAAGCTTAACTTACTTTTAAATCTGGCTAACTGATTTGTTAATATGTTGTGAAGTATATGATCCGGGAGATGGAGTATGCGTTCTACAATAGGATCACATTTGATTTCATGAAGGAGAAATTCATTCATGAAATTAAGTGCAAATAAATAGGAAAATATTCTTTGTTGGGTGTAGAATTGCAGAATTATTAGGGTGATAGACTAAAATGGCCAATTTGATTTTAGTTTTTAACAACTAAAGCAAGAGTTAGCCTTCAGGTGAAGGGAAGCGGGAGCTCTAGAGTGGGAGCCAGTATCCTCCTAGCCTAGCCACAGATTTAGGGACTAAACCCAAGATTAACTAATAATTTTATATACACTGTATCAGGGTAGAGAATTAAAAATGCTCCTATTTGGCATAGTACATATTATAAACATTTATCTCATCTCATTTCACTAGAATTTCATTGTAGTGGGAAGGATGCCTTTTCAAATCAGAAACCTTCATAAAATAAACATAATTAGTGGATTTGTAGGTATTATTAAAAATTTACATTTGAGTTTTGCTAATAGTTAAGTAATTTAGTTTGATTAACATATCAACATTCGAAATTAGTGACAATAATTTTGTTTGATTTTCTATAAATTTCGTGGTAAAATTTATCTTTACTAATTTACTCCTTCCTTGTGGGATCGATATTTGGGGCTTAAATAGAAAGTCCATTATTACTTGATAATGACACTTATACTTCCGTAAAATCCCATTATTAATTTCATATAATTATATATATATATTTACAAAACTTACTTTTCATACAAGAATCAATTACATATATATATATATATACAACTTACTTTTCATACAAGGATCAAGTTTTTAGCACTGTAGTGGTCTTAACTTCATAAATACTTACATACAAAAATTCAGGATCAAGTTTTTGCTGCCATTGCCGGGGAAGGTAATAATTAAAATTAGTTAAATTAAATAGTTTTGATAAATTAGGAAATTTAGAGAATATATATTTACTATAGAAATATATAAAAATAAAAATAAAATAAAAAATCCAAAAAGAAATTTAATCAGGATTGTATTTTTAAAGAATTTTATTTAGCTTACTTTATTTATTTATGCGAAATATTGGATCTGAAGGTTTAGTACCTTATGATTCAGACTTAGAACGTACTATTAGAAAAATTTGAAAACAACAAAGAGAAATTAAGAATTTAAAAGAAATGGTGAATAAATGAGAATCGACAAAGACCTTTAAAAGATTATGGGAATCCGACAACAGATGAACCTCATTTAACTATTCAAAATCCTGATGTTGCTGTTAATTCATTTGAGCTTAAACCTGCTATTATCCAAATGGTACAAAATAATCAATTTGGAGGATCACTTACTGGAGGTCCTAATTTACATATTGCTAGTTTTCTGTAAGTGATCCTCCAAATTTCAAGAAAACTAGCAATATGTAAATTTGGAGCAAGTATACAAAGAGAAACTGAAGTTAATAAAGAGAGGGAAAAAAAGAAAAATGATCAACAGGAAAATGAACAAACACAAGTACCTTTTGAAAAGCCTTCACCTCTATTTCCTCAGACACTCAGTCATATTTAAATTTCAAGAAAACTAGCAATATTTAAATTGAAAACTGAAAGCCTAACAGCATCATCAGACCACAAAGGATACAAAGAGAAACTGAAGTTAATGAAGAGAGGGAAAAAAAGAAAAATGATCAACAGGAAAATGAACAAACACAAGTACCTATTGAAAAACCTTCACCTCTATTTCCTCAAAGACAAAAGGAGAAGAATAAAAATAAACAATTTACAAAATTGTTGGAAATCCTTAAGAAGTTAACGATAAATATTTCTTTTGTTGAAGCTTTGGAACAAATGCCAAGTTATGTGAAATTTATGAAGGTTGTACTAAATAAGAAAAGGAAGTTTACAGATTATGAGACCGTTGCACTCAGTGAAGAGTGTAGTGCTATTATTCAGAAGAAGCTTCCTAAAAAACTAAAAGAACATGGTAGTTTTACTATACCTTGTGCAATTGGTGAAAAGTTTTATGGAAAAGCTTTATGTGATTTACGAGTGAGTATCAATCTTATGCCCTTATCAATTTTTAAACTTTTAGATTTGGGAGAAATTTCCCCTACTACTGTAACTCTTCAGTCAGCTGACCGATCAATAACTTATTCAAAAGAATTTATAGAGGTTGTACTAGTAAAAGTGGATAAATTTATTTTGCCTGTAGACTTTATAGTATTGGATGTGGAGGAAGATAAGGAAATTCTTATTATTTTAGGGAGATCATTTCTTAGAACAAGAAGAGCTGTAATAAATGTACAAAAAAGAGAATTAATAAAGAGAGTTAATGATCAAGAAGTGAAATTTATTATAGCCAAAGCTATGAAATATTCCGCAATAGAAAAAGATAATGAATGTCTCATGATGGAAGTAGCTGACTATCTAAGTAATGAACAATTCAAGAAAGAATTTGAAGATAAATTTAAGCAAGGAGAAATTTTTTAGAATGAAGATGAAAGTAAATAAGATGATTTGGATTATATTCAGGGTAGAGGTGAAATGTTAGACTTGATGGAAAACAATAGTAAAATTCTTACTCCTTCAAGTACTAAAACGCCTGAACTTGAATTAAAGATATAACCTACCCATTTAAAATATGTATTCTTAGGAAATTCATGTACATTACTGGTGATTATATCTTCTGAGTTAATTGAGATTCAGGAATAAAAGTTGATAGAAATGTTAAAAAAGAATAAAAAGGCTTTTGGATGGACTTTAGCAGATATTAAAGGAATTAGTCGTTCAATTTGTATGCACAAAATTTTATTAGATGAACAACACGAACCTAAAGCTGATCCTCAGAGAAGGCTAAATCCAATAATGAAAGAAGTTATTAAAAAAGAGATTTTAAAAAGGTTAGATACTGGAATTATATATCATATTTCAAACAGTGCTTGGGTAAGCACAATTCACTGTGTATCAAAAAAAGGAGTGACTGCTGAAGAAAATGAGAAAAAAAAACTAATACCAATAAGACAAGTAAATGGTTGGCGAATTTGCACTGATTATAGAAAATTTAATATAGCCACCATAAAAGATCATTTTCCCTTACCCTTTCTAGCAAAATGTTGGATATATTGGCTGGGAATAAGTATTATTGCTTTTTAGATGGATATACCAATTATCATTAAATTATAAGTGCTCTAGAGAATCAAGAGAAAATAACATTTACAAGCCCATATGTAACATTTACTTTTCGTAGAATGCCTTTTGGACTATGCAATGCACCTGCAACATTTCAAAGCTGTATGATGCCAATTTTTAGCAATTTTATAGAACATGGAATGAAAGTGTTTATGGACGATTTTTCTGTATTTGGAACTTTGTTTGAATTATGCATTAATAATTTAGAAAAAGTTTTGGAAGTATGTGATAAAGTCAATCTAGTATTAAATTGGAAAAAATTGTCAATTTATGGTTGCAGGAGGTATTGTACTTGGGCATAAAATTTCTAAAAAAGGCATAGAGGTAGATCTGCAAAAATCTAAGTTATAGAAAAATTACCACCGCCTACTAATGTTAAAGGGGTGAGAAGTTTTCTAGGACATGCTGGTTTTTACATGCGCTACATAAAAAAAAATTTCAAAAATAACTAAGCCTCTATGCCAACTTTTAGAAAAAGATACAAAATTTGATTTTAATGAAGAGTGCATAAAAGCATTTGAATTATTAAAGAAAAAGTTAGTCGCTGCACCTATAATAGTACCACCTGACTGGGAAAAACCATTTGAAATAATGTGTGATGCTAGTGATTATGCTATAGGGGCCGTATTAGGACAAAGGCACGATAAAGTTTTTAAAGTTATATAATATTCTAGTAAGACTCTAAGTGATGTTCAAATTAAATATACCACCACTTAAAGAGAGTTATTAGCTGTTGTTTATGCCTTTGATAAATTTAGACCTTATTTAATTGGAACCATACAGATCATTCTGCTATTAAATATTTAATGCAAAAGAATGATGCTAAAGATTAATTAGATGGATACTTCTATTACAAGAGTTTGATTTTACCGTGATTGATAGAATGGGAAATGATAATCAAATAGTTGATCAATTGTCTAGAATAGAAATTAAAATATTAACTAATTTTACAAATAAAATTTTAGAGAATTTTTCTGATGAAAAATTATATATTATTAATAAAATGGATGTACCATGGTATGCTGATATAGTAAATTATATTATAAGTGATATTCTACCACCTGATATAAAAAATCCACAATTAAAGAAGTTTATATATGATTCAAAAGTCTATTTATGGGATGACCCATATTTATATAAACAATGCAAAGATCTAATTATTAGAAGATGTGTGTCTTATGAAGAAACTCAATAGATAATTGAAAAATGCCATGATTTTGAATTTGGAGGACATTTCAGAACAATCAGAATGACTTATAATATTTTACAAGCTGGATTTTATTGGCCAACTATTTTTAATGATGTTAATGAATATATTAAAACATGCGATAGATGTCAATGTGTAGGAAATATTTCTAGAATAAATGAAATGCCTCTAAATTACACATTGGAACTTGAAATATTTGATGTGTGGGGATTAGATTTTATGGGACCATATATGCCTTCATTTGGAAACCTATATATATATATTACTTGTTGTTGATTATTTGTCCAAATAAATTGAATCTATTATTGTACTTAGATGTGATGCTAAGAGTATTTCTAAATTTTAAATTAAAAATAATTTTACAAGATATGGAATGCCTAGAGTAATTATCACTGATGAAAAATCTAATTTGATGAATAAGAGAATCGAAAAATTAATTAAGAAATATGGTATAATGCATAGATTCTCTAATACTTATCATCCTTAGACTAGTGGTTTAGAAAAAACATCAAAGCATGAAATTAAATGTATTTTAGAAAAGGCTGTAAATCTTTATAGATTGGATTAGTCTGCTAGACTTTATACAGCATTATGGGCATATAGAACTGCTTATAGAACTCCTATAGGAATTTCCCCACACAGACTGATATTTGGTAAAACATGTCACTTACCTGTAGAAGTAGAGCATAAAACATTTTGGGCTATTAGAGCATAAAACATTTTATGCTATTATAGCATAAAGCATTTTGGGCTAAAGGTGAGGGTTCCTTTTCTAGTTTTCTAGGAATAGACAATAGGAAAATCCTATGGCTACACCTTAGGCTACTAAAGAGGGAAAACTAAACCTAAACCCTAAATTAGGTCAACATTACAATATCAACATACCAAGGTATTTCCCATCTTTTTACAACATAAAGTTGTTTAGTAGGAAAAGTTTCATTAATTTCTTTTCCATGTCAAGCATTTCTTCATGTTCTAGCCTAGACTGATGATCAGCAATTTGATTAACAATCCCTTTCTGATTGACTACCACAAATCAAACTCTTGCATCAGAAGTACCAATCAAATTAATCTTGGTTTAGCTTCCTTCTTTTGCGTCAAATATCTAATAGTCGAATGGTAAGTATGCACAACATATTTAGCTCCAATCAGATATGATCTAAACTTATCAGAAGCATACATAATATCTAATAACTCTCTTTCAGTGGTAGTGTAATTAATTTGAGAATCATTAAGAGTCTTAATAGCATAGTATATAACTTTAAAAATCTTTTCATATCTCTGCCCAAAAACAACTCCAATTGCATAATCACAAGCACTGCACATTAATTCAAATGGCTTCTCCCAATCAGATGAAATATTTATAGGAGCAGTGATTAATTTTTCCTTTAAAGTTTCAATAACTTTAAGACAATCTTGCTTAAAGTCAAATTTTGTATCTTTTTCCAAAAGTTTGCATAAAGGTTTTGTAATTTTTGAAAAATCTTTAATGTATCTCCTGTAAAATCCAATATGTTCTAAAAAGCTCCTAACTCCTCTTATTGTGGTAGGTGGAGGTAGGTTCAATATAACTTGTATTTTTGTAGGATCTACTTCCATGCCATTTTTTGAAATCTTATGCCCAAGAACAATTCCTCTTGCAACCATAAATTGACATTCGTCACAGTTCAATATTAGATTAGTCTTTTCACAACGTTCCATAACTTTTTTTAAATTATTTAGACATAATTTGAATGAAGTTCCAAATACAAAAAATCATCCATAAAGTCTTCAATCCCTTTAACAATCAAGTCACTGAAGATTGACATCATACATCTTTGAAATATTGCAGGTGCATTACATAATTTAAAAGGCATTCGCTGAAAAGAAAAAGTTCCATAAGGACTAGTAAATGTTGTTTTATCTTGATCTTCTAGAGCAATATGCATTTGATTATAATCGGTATATCCATCTAGGAAATAGAAATATTTATGCTAATCTAATCTGTCCAACATCTGGTCCAAAAATGATAAAGAAAAATGATCTTTCCTGGTGGCAAAATTTCATTTTCTATATTCTATGCAGATTCACCAATGAGTGACTTATCCTGTTGATATTAATTCATTATGCTTATTTGTCAAAACAGTCACACCTATTTTCTTTGAAACATAGTGAATTGGACTAACCCAAGCACTATCTGAAATATGATATAATATCCCATCATCTAACTATTTTAAAATCTCTTTCGTTGCAACTTCTTTCATCATAGGATCTATTCTCCTTAGAGGATCAGCTCTTGGTTTATGTTCATCTTCTAATAAAATTCTATACATACAAATTGAAGGACTGAATCCTTTAATATCAGCTAATGTCCATCCAAAGGCTTTCTTAAATCTTTTCAAAGTTCCAACAATTGTTTTCCTTGCGTATTAGTTAATTATATGGATACTATAACAGGTAATGTAGATAAATCTCATAAAAATGCATGCTTCAAATGTGCAGGAAGTGTTCTTAGTTCTAGTTCAGGAGGTTTCTCAATTGATGGAATCAAATTCTTGTTACCTTCTACATTATCTAACATTTCAAATCTTTCCTGAACATAATCAATATCCTCTTCACACACTTCCATCGATTCATCTTGAATTTTATCCTCGTCTTGATATTCCATATATTCCTCTTTAAATTCTCTTTCAAAATTTTTCTTGAAATATTCATGGCTTAAATATTCATTAATATTCATTCTGAAGCATTCAATATGTTACTCTTTTTAGTGGTATCTCATTGATTTTGTAATATTAAATGTAATCTCTTGATAACTAACTCTCATAGTTAGTTCTTTTTTCTGCACATCTATTAAAGCTCTTCGAGTAGCTAGGAATGGTCTTCCTAAAATGAAAGGAATTTCTTTATCATCCTCTATATCTAATACAATAAATTCCACAAGAAAATTAAATTTATCAACTTTTACCAAAACAAATTCCTTAACTCATTTAAGATAGGCAATCAAACGGTTAGCTAACAAAAGAGTTACAGTAGTAGGTGAAATATCTCCTAAGTCCAACCTTCTGAAAAATTGATAACAATATAAGATTAATACTGGCTCCTTTGGGCAATAGCACATAGAATTGTAAAACTTCTAGGATCTTTAAGTTCTTAAAGAACCTTTTTATGAATTATAGTGACACACTCTTCGCAGAATGCAACGGTCTCATTATTTACAAACTTCCTTTTCTTATAAAGTGCATCATTCATGAACTTCACATAGTTTGACATTTGTTCCAAAGCCTTGACAAATGGAATGTTTATCGTTAATTTCCTCAAAATTTTAAAAAATTTTAAAAATTGATTATCTTTATGTTTTTGCTTCAATCTTTGTGGAAATGGAGGTGGTGGTCTTTTTACAGAGATTTTCATTGGTTTAATAGGATTTTCTGCTTCAAAATGAAAATCTTCACCATATTTTTCATTTTCAACCACATCTTTTTCAACTTTAACTTCTTGTTGAACTCTATTTTCAAATTTTTTTCCACTTCTTAGTTGAATAGCTTTAATTTTCTCTTTGTTTTGATCTTTAGGATTTGCTTCAACATTATTAGGCAATATTCTCGGATTTCTATTGCTAAGTGCAGAAGCAATACGTCCCAATTGATTTTTCATGTTTCTGATAGCAGCTTCTTGACTTTGTAATTAACTACCCATTTGCAATTTCAATTCCTCCATTGATGACTTTTTCTTCTTACTCTAGAAATTATTAAAACTTGAGGGGTAGCTTGATTCCCTTGATTCTTGAAGTTTCTCAATGGGTTCGCAGTAGTGTTGTTTTCCCATTGCGGATTTGTAACATTAGAATTATTATTACTCTAACTAAAGTTTGGATGATTCTTCCAACCAGGGTTATAATAATTGGCATAAGGGTTATTAGAATGATTGATTATTGCATTTAAAGTCTCATAAGAAGATTGAGATTCTATCATTTGTCCTAATGAGGTTTCCTTAAGTACAGGTGTTATCTAAGAATAATTCATTCTATATTGATCTATCTTCTTTGATATAAAAGCTATATGGGCAGTTAAAATAGATGTAGCATCAAAATCATGATAATTAGCTACTCTTTTTGGATTTACCCTTTAAGAGGGTCATTGAATATTATTTGTAGCCATCTCTTCAATTAATGAATAGGCTTCATCAAATGGTTTTAACATTAATGATCTACCAGCAGCAGTGTCAAATATCGGTCTAAGAGATCCAACCAACCCATTATAAAAAGTTTGAATCATTAACCAATCTAGCAATTCATGGTGTGGACACTTTCTAAGGAGAACTTTAAATTTTTCCATGACTTCATAAATTGATTCCCATTCAAACTGACAAAAATATGTGATTTCATTTCCAAGCCTAGTAGTTTTTTAAGGTGGGAAATATTTAGATAAGATTTTTGTGATTAATCTCCCCATGTTCTGATAGATCAAGATGCTAATGAGTTTAACCACATCTTACCTTATCCCTTAGTAAAAAAGAAAAAATTCTAAGCCTGACAGCATTATTCGACACTCCATCATATTTAAAAACTAGCAAGATTTAAATTAAGATCTTCAGTAGGTCTTCCCCCAAAATGATTATTTTGAATCATTTAGATAATAGGAGGTTTAAGCTTAAATGAATTGACTGCTACAATAGGGTTTTGAATACTCAAATGAATTTCATTCACTATAAGATTAACATATTATCTTTAAGGTCTCTGTTGATGTTCATTATCTTTTCCAGCATTATTTAAATTTCAAGCTATTTTTCTACAATGATCTATCTCNTTCTACAATGATCTTTCTCTTTTTTGTTGTTTTCAAAATTTTCTAATAGTTCTTTTTAACTCAGAATTGTAAGGTACTAAATTTTTAGATCTTACACTTTGCATAAACAAATAAAGCAGATACTTAAAAATAAGCGAACACAGTTAAATAAGAAAATGTTCAAACTAAACTACAAACACTCTTTTTTTTTAATTTTTTTGAAATAAAATAAAGTAAAATAGTAATATTTTCTGCTACTTCCCCTGCAACAGCGCCAAAAAACTTGATGCGGGTGGATTTATTGTGAGAATTTTGCAAATATTTTTTAATATTAAAAAATTACCCATGGAAGATATATAATAAATATGAAATATAATCCCACAAAAATACTTTTTTATGAAGATAAATTTTCTTATAAAACTTTTTCTTAAACAGCTTAATCCCCTTTAAAATCAACACAAGTATACATATCTCTCAAGCAATAAAGTGCTCTAGTGGAGTCCTAGATATCGATCCCAAAGGAAAGTTGGAAAATCGTAAAGTAAATTATGAAAATTATTTTATAACAAAAACAAAAATAGAAGTAAAAGCAAAGTACGAAGTTTGAAAGTTAACTACTCAAGTGAATGCTAACTGAAATACATATGTAAAACTACAAATGTTAAACTAAAATAAATGTTAAACTTTCAAAAGTAAAATTATAAAAATTAAAAAAAGTTTTTTGTTGTGACAGAACTTTCAAATTTAAGAAAGCATCCTTCCCCCTTACAATAAGTATATGGATTTTGAAGAAATTAAAATCATTTGAAAAAATATATAAAAAATTTTTTGTGTCAGATAGAAGCAATCCTATTCTTTACCCTCTTTCGAGTGCTATAAGGAACATTAACTAATCCAGAGTTTTATCCCTAATTCTGTGGTTAGGCTGGGAGGATACCGGCTGCCACTCCAAAGCTCCCACTCTTCCCTCCCCTGAGGGCTAACAATCTCTCATTGGTTTCCAATCAACAGGACCAAACTGAAGATTTTAGTCTATCACCTGAAAATCTATATATATATATCCAACAAAGTGTATTTTCTTCTTTATTTGCATCCAATCCCTTGGATGACATACTCTTCCATGAAATCAAATGTGATTCTCCACATGTTGCAGAAATCATATCTCAATTAAGAACACATGTCTCTCAACAAGTTTTAACATTTTAATTGGCTAGATCAAAAAGTAAATGAAGATCAAAGTTCAAATCATCAAAAATTATTATCATTTAAAATCATGAAAAATAATGTCTATTCTACACAAAACCATATCTCGAAGAAGAAAGAAGGATAAAGAAGACTACTCAAAATTCATGGATGTCATATATAAAAATAAGTTTACAAAATAAAAATAAATAAAACTAAAACTTATTTAACAATCCTTCCGAAGCAAATCCCTAGAAGTTCTCTCCAAGCTTTTCTCTCTTATAAAGTTTTCTTCCGAAACAAATCCCAATTCTCTCATAGAAGTATAATGAAGAAGAAATCTCTCACCTTCCCTCTTCTCTTACAACCTTGGAAGAAAATCTCCTCTTCTCTCTCTTTCTCTAACTCACGCCCACTTTCTCTCTCTCACGCCGCACACAAAAGCCATTTTTAACTCTATGAAGTCTTCTTTTATTATTTTGGGGTGTTTCCTTTAGAAAAGAATTCAAAATTCCCTTCATAATTTTCTCAAAAAGTCAACCCTTTTGAATTTAAAAGATGTGTCATTTGATCCAAGAGTCATATTTCTCAATAAAAGAACCTTCCAAAGTGACTAGATATATTGAATTACTCCAAGAAGTATGTATTTGATTTAATATAATTATATTTGTACAAAAGTACAAGGCTTCTTAGAAAATAAATTTTAGTGCTCAAACTTAGTCAAATAATTTTTTAAAATTTTACAGTAGGTAAACATGATTGTTATACACACTGTGGAATTGAATTTGACAATTTTTTATTAGTATTTAATTTACATAAATTAAAGCAATATATATATATTTAATTAACTATAGAAATGTAAAAAATAATTCAATTAATCATGACATTTTTCCTAAGCTTTTCTAACCATAGGAAACCCATTAAAATTATTTCCATAAATTTTTAAGTATTTTTTTAATTTATATTATTAAAATAAGTCAAATCAGCCATCCTAGCTTGAAATTTATTGTTATAAGCATAGAGATGCCCTCTGACCTTAGAAAAACAAAGAGTATCCCCTCTATCATAACGAATGAACCCTAAAAGTTTCAAGCCATGGTGAGCAATGTTTGATCATAATGAATTAAAATACTTTAAAGAGTATTTAATTCATTAAAAATCAAAGAGTCAAAATTTAGTTTTTATTTTTAGTCCACATTATTCTCCTCTGTTCACTGAGTAAGTGGGTATTTTTATTTTTATTTTTATGATTTTTCTAGATAATGATATGATTTTTTGAAATTCTGACATTTAAATAAATCCAAAAAATCCATATTTTTCTATTTAAACACGTGGTGCCGCCTCAACCTCGGCAACTCCAAACTTTACACGTGGTGCTCTCCATTTGACGTTGTCAGCCACCTTAGTTGCCATGCCGCCCACCTTTTGTTCCAAGAGTTCTCCCGGCTTGATCTCCTTCATCCATTGAATAAACGTGCGATCAGATGACTCTCCTTCATTATCAACAAGTGACCTAAACTGTGAGCCGTTCACACAAAAACCTTAAAATTTTGAGCTAGACTCCACCAATTCACATGAGGATTGTTCCTAAACCTTCATCTACTCAAGACAAAGATATCTATATGACTTATATGATATGAAATATAGTAAATATGTATGGAGAATCAAAATAGGCTCAGATTAGGATTGAAGTTCAATACCTTTGTATTAGAGGGGAGGCCTCAATCAGATGGTTGTGACAGCTTTAAATGGACCTAATGAACCTTCATATGAGTTCTAAAGCTGTGGTGAGTTGTGTAGTTATGATTTTGATTTTACTCGATTTCAAGTTTTGGTATAGAGCTATGTTAGAGGCTGTTCAGGATAGGGCTTTTGTGGGGAATCAACTCCTCTCACTGTGAGGTTGGTGTGTGCACAGTTGATTAGAGTTTGGC
Organism: Phalaenopsis hybrid cultivar; assembly: GCA_002079205.1. NCBI lineage: Eukaryota > Viridiplantae > Streptophyta > Magnoliopsida > Asparagales > Orchidaceae > Phalaenopsis > Phalaenopsis hybrid cultivar. The sequence continues at coordinate 77,376 of JXCR01114741.1, read as the reverse complement.
GGACTATGGAGCTATGGGCAAATTTTTCATGATTTTTCCTGAATTTTGAACTCAGAATTGAGCTCTCACAAAGGAATCCAAAGGGGAAAAATGGTGGGCTTGAGCTTGATGTTTTTGGAGAGTGTTTGGAAGCAATTATGTAGAGTCTCCCCAATGAAATTGGCTTACCTTATGTTTTGGCCATAGGAGAGGGGTTTAAATAAAATGGCTTAGGGTGGTTTATGATGCATAATTGGGGAAATTAGAAAGATTTGGTGATTCTATTGAGTGGGATTTTTGTTTTAGGCCAAATTAGGGCTTTTTTATTTGGGTTGAATTTAGACTCAAACATGGGTCGATTGGACTTGTATTTGGTTTGAATTGAGTTTGATCATGATGAGTTTAATTTTAGAATTGAAATTTGGGGGAAATTAGGGTCAAATTCATGGACATTTAGGGTGAATTTGGGGAAACTAGGCCTTTAAGGGTAATTTGGAATTTTTGGTCAAAGTTGGTCAAATTTATCAAATTGGGTTTATTTGAAGGGTCCAAATTGATTTCAGGGACATTTGAGATGATTTTGAGGGTTTGCAGAAGGTTTGGACCACCAAGGGTGTTTTGTAATTTTGGCAAAATGAGGGGTATTTTGGTAATTTTGGAAAGTTTCAAATGGTTTGAGATGATTTTTGGACAAACTTGGGTAGTTCGGGTAATTTTGGGAATTTTTGTCAAATTTGGGGTTTGGGAGTACTTTGGAAAGTTGGGTAGATTTGGGGCAAAAGCTTGTTATTTTGGTGAAAGTGGGCTGCCAACCACCCTATTTGAGCTATGGACCAATGGAATCTCCATTTGGGTCATCTATGTACTGGTCTTGGCTACATGAGTCCCCCAAAAGTTCAAGGGATCAAAGTCAACAAGATTGGGTTTAGGGTTGTGAGTGAATGTCAGTGAAAGTAAGTGTAAGTGAGTGAACTAGCTCCAGACCAACACCCAGGGTCAACCCTAAGGCCAAGCGGTCCTGTGGGGACTCCCGTTGAGGTCCACCATATTGACCTAACCTACCAAGTTCTAAAGGTCAGGACCAATATGTGGAACTTCAAGTTGAGCGTAGATGACTTTAGAATTTCTAATGGTGAGGGTTCCTTTTCTAGTCCTCTAGGAATAGTCAACAAGAAAGTCATATGGCTAGACTCTAGGCTACTAAAGAGGAAAGAGTTATACCTCAACCAAAAGTGAGATCATTAAATGGACCTCGAAAAGGTGTGGTGTGCCGGACAAGCACACCACACGTACTGGCGTTGACTAACAAGATCGACAAAACCAACACAAAATTCTAAATTAACAGACCTAGAATAAAGTGTAGAATTGAACGATAGTTGTTTCCACTAAGGAGTAACATATACTATCGTTGTGGAAAAGAAAGGAGATTTTGAGGACAATTGTCAGGCAAACTGGCAGGTTAGCAAAGACTCAATTCGAATTGAATATATCAAAGAAAGTTTGGATTTAAATTTTAAATTTTAAGATAGGGAAATTATGCATGGGGAAACAGGATTAAATGGAAAACACAAGTGCAGAAAATGAAATAGAGCGTCAGAGCCTACCCCAAAAGTGAGGATGGGAATAGAACGTTTGAGACTACCCTAAAAGTGACGATGTGAATAGGACAACTGAGCCTACCCAAAAAGTGAGGATGGGAATAGAACGTCCAAGCGTACCTCAAAAATGTAAAGATAAGAATAGGACATTTAAACCTACCCCAAAAGAGTAAAGACGGTAATAGGACGTCTAAGGCTACCCCAAAAGTGTAGGTATGAAAGCCTACTCCAAAAGTGTAAAGATGGGAATAAAATGTCTAATCCTACCCCGAAAGTGCAAAGATGGGAATAGGACGTCTAAGCATACCCCAAAAGTGTAGGTGGGAATTGGAAATCCTGGCCTACTCCAAAATTGTATGTGGGAATAGGGCTTCTAAGGTTACACCAAAAGTGTAAAGATGGGAATAGAACATCTAAGCCTACCCCGAAAGTGTAGATGGGAATATGGCATCTAAGCTTACCCCAAAAGTGTAATGATTGGAATAGGGCATCCAAGCCTACTCTAAAAATGTAAAGATGGTAATAGGACATCTAAGCCTACTCTGAAAAATAAGGATGGGAAGTGGAGCAAAAAGATTGAAGAGATCTGTGAGGAGGAAAATACTCCATGGGAATGTAAAGGAGTTCTTGTAGACGAGGATAGTCGCGCTACACAAGCAAACAGTAAGAAACTTTAAACTCGAGAGAATAAAACTCAAGAAAATTCATTACTTTTCTTNTCAAGAAAATTCATTACTTTTTTAGTTGTCTTTATCAAATTTAATTATCAAAATATGTTTTCAAAATTTAATTTTCATTGGTTGATTTTTTCAAAAAGAATTTTTTTTAAATTTTGTTATGATCAATTTTTTTATTGTTTTGTTCTTGTTCATCATAGTTTAGAACCAGCGTATGGTTCTATGGCTTTTTATCCATCGCACAAAAAGGGCAATTTGACAAATAGGTTTAAATCTGAAGAAAATTTCATTAATATGCTTCAAACAGGTCTTATAGACTGAATACATATTGAAAGCATCAAAATAGATAATCATACTGAATACGTCTGAAACATCACATGCAGAGTACATATCATATATGCTACTCCAATGCAGTACAAAAGTTGAAAAAAGCTGTTTGTTTGTCCTTTATAAGATGAGCTTCTGATCAAGCTGACCTACTAAGCCATGCTCTAGGGCAAGAATTTCTCTTTGCGTGTACTTAGAGGTACAACCATCTCATAGCTCGTATGGTTGTAGCTCATCCAATTCTGGATTTAGTCAGAATCCATAAAACATCTTGTTTTTGTCTTTCCTTCTCAATGTAATGGAAACTCTAGCACTCCAGTGATGCAGTGCTTTGCTAGATCGGCTTTGTTTCCCTTCAAAATTAGTAACAAACCCACCGACAATGGAATTTCAATTGATCCTCTGAACTCACCGAGTTCGACAACGTTGATTTCTTTCCTGAACAAAATGTTGCTTTTACTCATTAACGAGACCGTGCAGAAAGGTCAGACAAAATTGTGGTGCTCTATATGTGGGGGAATACAGTCTCCCTCTTCATAAATGTTGATGATCCAACTGTTTGAAATGCAATCCAATGGTAGCACGCCCCATCTAACCATCCTTTTTATCATCCACTTTATTGTGGGAGGCAATGGATCAACCTCGTCGTGTCTTAAGATCTCCGGGGGTTCTCTTGCCTATCCCTAGTAAAATTGTAGCAAAAACCACATTGAATGGTTATCATGACTTTTTCACGCATTCACTTTCGTGGTTCTGAATAAGTTCTTTCCATCATAACAATAGCTTGACCTCTATCTCTCAGGCAAAATACGTAGTCAAGAATGCTTTTTTCTTCACTTTCAGAAAAGACTCAGGTGTATAGCTCCAAACCTTCTAGTATATTGACAAATTTTACTCAAAATTCTTTGTAGAATTTAAATTCTCTGTTCATTACCTTGATCATTTTATCCAATTTTGTTATGGTAACCCTCTGCGGCTATCGGGGTTGCTCCCTCATTTCAATATTCACAAGAATTGATACACCAAAATAATATACTATTTTAAGTATTTATTTTATGCTTATTTTTAGTGATATTGCCCTTTATAGAAGAATATTTTTATATTTTTATTGCATGTATTTCATTTTTAGGCATTTGGAGCAAAAATGGCAAAAAAGACAAAATTTGGAGCCAAAACAACGAATTTTGGGATTCTAGCACATGATGCGCCAAAATCTAGAGAACTGACGCATTATGCGCTAAATCAACACATGATGCACCGGGGACAAATTTTTAAAACTTAGGCAATTTGAATTGAATTTTTGCATGAATTTCAAAAGGAAACTTGTTTTGTACACTTCTTAGAGTAATTTAATGCATCAAGACACTTTGGAAAATTCTTTTTTGAAGAGATATGTCTCTTGGATCAAATGACACATCTTTTGAATTCAAAAGAGTTAACTTTTGGAGGAAATTTTGGAGGGAATTTTGAATCCTTTTCCAAAGGAGGCAACCCAAACTAAATGAAGAAGACTTCTCATTTGTCAAGTGTGTGGTGTGAGGGAGAGAGAAAGTTGGCGTGAGTTTGTGATCGAGAGAGAAGAGGAGATTTTCTTGTGGGGTTATAAGAGGAGAGGGAAGGTGAGAGATTTATTCTTCATTAAACCTCTAAGAGAGAATTGGGAGTAATTGTATAGAGAGAAAGGCTTGGAGAGAACTTCTAAGATTTTCTTTGGAAGGATTGTGAGATAAGTTATATTTTTATTTACTTTATTTGTAAATTTTTTTTTATATATGAAATTCATGTTTTTTCGCATCGTTCTCATGAATTCTAAGTAAACTTCTTTATGCTTCTCCCTACTTTAAAGTATGGTTTTGTGAAGAGTAGATTTTTTTTTGTACAGTTTTAGATGTTAATAATTTGTGATGATTTGAACTCCAATCTTCATTTACTTTTTAATCTGCCAATTAAAAATGTTAAAACTTTTTGAGAAGTGTATGTTCTGAAATGAGATAAGATTTCTACAACCTACAGAGAATCACATTTAATTTTGTGGGAGAGTATGTCATCCATGGGATTGGGTGTAAGAAAATAGGGAAATATGCTTTGTTGGATGCAGAATTGGAGATTTTAAGGTGACACATTAGAATATCCAATTTGGTCCAGTTAACGGGAAACTAATGCAAGTTTGTTAGCCCTTAGATGAGGGAGTAGTAGGAGCTCTGGAGTTGAAGCCAACATCCTCCTAGCCTAACCATGAACTTATGAACCAAACTTTTGATTAGTCAATGTTCTTTATAGCTCTTAGAAGTGAGTAAAGAATAGGATTGCTCCAATTTGGCACAAAACTGTTTATGTATTTTTTTTTTTTCAAATGATTTCAATTTCTTCACAATCCATATACTCATTATAAAGGGGAAGGATGCTTTCTTAAATTTGAAATTTTTGTCACAACAAAAACTTTATTTAATTTTCATAATTTTACTTTTGAAAGTTTAGTATGTAGTTTAGTTTAACTTCTATAGGCTTACATCTGCATTTTAATTAGCATTCATTTGAGTAGTTATTTTTCAAACTTTGCACGTTACTTTACTTTTATTTTTATATTTTTAGATTATAAAATAATTTTCATAATTTACTTTTAGGATTTTCCAACTTCCCAGTGGGATCGACATCTTGGACTCCATTAAAGCACTTTATTACTTGAGTGATACATATGCTTGCATTGATTTTAAAGAGGATTTGATGGTTTAAAAAGAGTTTTAAAAGATAAATTATTTTCATACGAAGTATTTTTGTTGGGATTATATTGCATATTTAATATATATTTATTGTGTGCAATTTTGTAATATTGAAAAACATTCGCAAAATTCTCACACTAAATCGGTTCGCATAAAGTTTTTGGTGTCGTTGTCAGGTAAGTAATGGAAAATATTAGTATTTTACTTTATTTTATTCCAAAATAGAAAAAAAGAGTGCTAGTTGTTTTGCTTAAATATTTTCTTATTTAAGTGTGTTTGCTTGTTTTTAATTATTTTCTTTATTTTGTTTGTGCGTAGTGTAAGATCTAAGAATTTAGTACCTTACAATTCTGAACTAGAAAGAAGTGTTAGAAAAATTCAAAAACAACAAAAATAGAAAGATCATTTAAGCAAAATGGCTTGCAATTTAAACAATGCTGGAAATGAAAACGAACATCATCAGAGACCTTTAAGAGATTATGTTAATCATATAGTAGTCGAAACTCATTTGAATATACAAAACCCTGTTGTAGCTACCAATTATTTGAGCTTAAACGTGTTATTATGCAAATAGTAAAAAACAATCAGTTTGGAGGAACACCAACTGAAGATTATAATTTTCACCTTGCTAGTTTTCAAGAATTGTATGCTACATTTAAATACGATGGTGTATAAAATGATGTCAACAAACTTAGACTTTTTCCTTTTACACTAAGGGATAAATCTAAGATGTGGTTAAACTCATTAGCACTTTAATCTATCAGAACATGGGGAGATTTATCACAAAATTCTTATCTAAATGTTTCTCACTTTCAAAAACTGCTAATTATAGAAATGATATCACATCTTTTTATCAGTTTGAAGGGGATTCAATTTATGAAGCCTGTGAAAGATTTAAGAATCTCCTTAAAAAGTGTCCACACCATGCATTGTCAGATTGGTTAATAATTCAAAGTTTTTTGAATGGGTTGGTTGGATCTCTTAGATCGATAATTGACGCTTCTGCTGGTGGATCATTAATGTCAAAACCATTCAATGAAGCATATTCATTAAATGAAGAGATGGCTACGAATAATTTTCAATGGCCCTCTAAAAGGGTAAATCCAAAAAGAGTTGCTAGTATTCATGATTATGATGCAATGTTTATGTTAGCTGCCAAAATAACTGTTATATGAAGGGTAGGTCAATATGGAATGAATTATTCTCAAACAACACTTGTGCTTGAGGAAAACTCATTTAGAAAAATGATAGATTCTCAATCTCCTTATGAGACTTTAAATGCAATAAACAATCATTCTAATATCCTGATGTCAATTATTATAATCCTAAATGGGAGAATCATCCAAATTTTAGTTGGAGTAAAAATAACTCTAATGCTGCAAATCTGCAATAGGGAAACAATACTGCAAACCCATTGGGAAACTCTAACAATCAAAGGAATCAAGCTTCTAAACCTTATTACCCCCCAGGTTTTAGTAATTTTCATAGTAAGGAGAAAAATCTATCAATGGAAGAATTGATATTGCAAATAGGTAGTCAATTACAAAGTATAGGAGTTGTAATCAAAAACATGAAAAATAAATTGGTATGTATTATTACCGCACATAACAAAAGACCTCAAGGAACATTACCTAGTAATGTTGAAGTAAATCCTAAAGATCAGAACAAAAAGCAAATTAAAGCTATTCAACTGAGAAGTGGAAAAGAATTAGGAAATAGAGTTCAACAAGTAGTTGAAGTTGAAAAAGATTAGGTGGAAAATGAAAAATCTAGTGAAGACTTTCATTTTGAAACAAAAAGTCCAACTAAACTAATGAAAATCACTCTAGAAAGGCCACCACCTCCATTTCCTCAAAGATTAAAGAAGAAACAAAGATAATCAATTTTCAAAATTATTTGAAATTTTGGGGAAATTAACGATAAACATTCCATTTGTTGAAGCTTTGGAACAAATGCCAAGCTATGTGAAGATCATGAAGGATATACTTAATAAAAATGGAAGTTTCTAGATAATGAGACTGTTGAACTCAATGACGAGTGTAGCGTTGTAATTCAAAAAAAGCTTCCTGAAAAACTTAAAGATCCTAGAAGTTTTACCAATCCTTGTGCTATTGGCAAACAATTTTATGTAAAAGCATTATATGATTTAGGAGTCAGTATTAATCTTATGCCATTATCAATTTTCAGAAGGTTGGGTTTAGGAGATAATTCAGCTACAACAATAACTCTTTAGTTTAGCTTATCGTTCGATTACCTATCCTAATGGAGTTATAGAAGATATTTTGGTAAAAGTTGATAAGTTTATCTTTCTTACAAACTTTAATGTATTAGATATGGAGGAAGATAATTTTTTTTTATCATTTTAGGAAGAACATTCCTAGCCACTAGAAGAGAGTTGATAGATGTGCAGAAAGGAGAATTAACTATGAGAGTTAGTGATCAAGAGGTTACATTTATTATTGCAAAATCAATGAGATGCCCTACAAAAGAGTAAGAGATTGAATGCTTTAGAATGAATATTAATGAATATTTAAGCCATGAATATTTTAAGAAGACTTTTGAAAGTGAATTTGAAAAGAAATATATGGAATATCAAGATGAGGAGAAAATTCAAGATGAATCTATAGAAGTGAGAAAAGAGAATTTAGATTATGTTCAGGAAAAATATTAAATGTTAGATTATATAAAAAGTAACAGGAATTTAGTGTCATCTATTGAGAAACCTCGTACACATATGAAGTATGCAATTTTAGGAGATTTCTCTACATTACATGTTATAGTATCCTCAGAATTAACTGATACGTAATAAAAATAGTTGTTGGAAACTTTAAAAAGATATAAGAAAGCATTTGGATGGACAATAGCCGATATTAAAGGAATCAGTCCTTCAATTTGTAGGCATATAATCTTATTAGAATATTAACATGAACCAAGAGCTGATCTACAAAAAAAATTAAATCCTATGATGAAAGAAATTGTGAAGAAAGAGATTTTAAAATAGTTAGATTTTAAAATAATATATTCTATTTAAAATAGTGTTTGGGTAAGTCCAATTCACTGTGTTTGAAAGAAAGGAGATGTGGTTGTAGTGACAAAAGAGCATATTGAATTAATATCAATAAGACAAGTCACTGGTTGGAGAATTTGCATTGATTATAGAAAATTAAATTCTACCACCAGAAAGTAACATTTTCCTTTACCCTTTTTGGATCAAATGTTGGATAGATTGGCTGGGCTTAAATATTTTTATTTTTTAGATGGATATACTGGTTTTCACCAAATACTTATTGCTTCATAGGATCAAGACAAAACAACATTTACTAGTCCATATGGAACTTTTGCTTTTTGGCGAATGCCCTTTGGATTATGTAATGCGCCTGCAACATTTCAAAGATGTATGATGTCAATTTTTAGTGATTTGATCGAAAAAGGGATTGAAGTATTTATGAACAATTTTTCTGTATTTGGAACTTCATTTGAAATATGTCTAAATCACTTAGAGAAAGTTTGGGAACGTTGTGAAAAGACTAATCTTGTATTGAACTGGGGAAAATTTTTATTCATGGTTGTAGGAGGAATTCTTCTTTGACATAAAATTTCTGAAAAAGGCATAGAAGTAAATCCTATGAAAATATAGGTTATATCAAACTTACCTCCACCTACTATAGTAATAGAAGTTAGGTGCTTTTTAGGACATGCTGGATTTTACAAGAGATATATTAAAGACTTTTAAAAATTTACTAAACCTTTGTGCCAACTTCTGAAAAAATATTCAAATTTGACTTTAATTAAATTGCCTTAAGGCCTTTGAAACTTTATTAGAAAAATGGTTCACTACTCCTATAATTGATTCACTTGTTTGGGAGAAACCTTTTGAATTCATGTGTGATGCTAGTGATTATGCAATAGGAGCTATTTTAGGGCATAGATATGATAAGATTTTTAAAGTTATATACAATGTTAATAAGACTCTTAATGATAGTCAAATTAATTACAATACCACTAAAAGAGAGTTATTAGCCATTGTGAATGTTTATTATAAGTTTAGTTCATATCTGATTGGAGCTAAATGTGTTGTGCATACTAACCATTTGCTATTAATTATTTGATGTAAAAGAAGGATGTTAAACCAAGATTAATTAGATGGGCACTTCTTATGCAATTGTAATAGTCGATAAGAAAGGGACCGATAATCAAATTGTTGACCATCTATCTATGTTAGAACAAGATAAAATACTTGATTTGGAAAGAGAAATTAATGAAAATTTTCCCGATGAACAACTTTATGCTATAAAAAGATGGGAAATACCGTGGTATGCTGATATTGTAAATTATATTATTAATGGTATTTTACCTTTTGGGCTGACAAAACAATACAAAAATAAATTCATTTATGATGAAAAATCATATTTTTTGGGATGATCCTTATTTTTATAAACAGTGCAAAGATTTAGTAATGAGACGATGTGTGATTTATAAATAAATTTAGGAAATTATCCAAAAATATCATGATTATGAATTTAGAGGACATTTTAGGAATGTTAGAACTATTCATAAAATTTTAAAATCTAGATTTTATTGGTCTACTCTATTTAGAGATGTTAATATATATATCCAAACATGTGATCGGTGTCAGAGGGTAGGTAATATTTCAACAAGAAATGACATGCCTCTAAATTTTAATTTGGAAATTAAAATTTTTGATGCATGGGGATTGAATTTTAGGGTGCCATTTATACCTTCATTCAGAATTATATACATACTGATTGTAGTGGATTACGTTTCAAAAAGGTTTGAAACAATCAGTTTACCTCGATGTGATGCTCAGAGTGTTCCAAATTTTTTTAATTAAAAATACTTTTACAAGATATGGAATGCTGAGAGTAATTATTACCAATGGAAGATCTCATTTTAGGAATGCAACAGTTGTAAGATTGGTGGAAAAATATAGTATAATGCATAAACTTGCAGCTGCTTATCATCCCCGGACTAGTGGTTTAGCAAAAGTATCTATTCGTAAAATTAAGAGAATTTTGGAAAAGAGTGTTAATCCTAGTAAAATGGATTGGTCTACTAGATTAGATACTGCATTATGGGCACATAGGAAAACCTATAAGTCACCTATAGGAATGTCCCTATATAGATTAATTTTTGGGAAGACTTGTCACTTACGAGTAGAATTGGAGCATAAAGCTTACTGGGTAATAAAAAAAATCAATTTTAATTTGAAAGATGTTGGTGAGAAAAGATTATGGAAATTGAATGAGCTTGAGGAAATTAGGAATGAATCTTATGATAAAATAAGGATTTATAAAGAAAAGATGAAAGAATTGCATGATCAGAAGATAATTAAAAGACCCAGTGCGGTACCGACTTCACAACGTACAATGCCAAGGTGGAACTAGTCCACCAACATGCCTATTGGGGTTCCGACCCCACACAAAGATTAAAATTTCTATTGAACTCTTGAACCTCTCTATTCAAAGGTGGTTGAACAGACGGTGAAGTCCAAAAGAGTTGATCGTTCTTACCCAAGAAAGAAATGGGTGAAGTATGCCAACGAAAGAAGGGTAATTTGGTCCATAATGGAGATGGACACATTACCAATGTAAGAAAATAATATTCATTGATATAAATAGAGAGAGAAACTAGTCCTTAGTGGAGTAACCAAAAGCTGTTGGCACTATTTTTAGGGGGTGGTCCTGTGGAAGCTGTCGGTCGTCGAAATAAGAATTTTGTTGCCCGCTTCAAAAACACATTTTAATTTACATATATATATATATATATATATATATATATATATATATATATATATATATATATATATATATATATATATATATA
>JXCR01114741.1:52819-63691 GCA_002079205.1 Phalaenopsis hybrid cultivar | reverse complement strand
CAAAAGTTTTAAGCCATGGTGAGTAATGCTTGATCATAATGAATTAAAATACTCTAGAGAGTATTTAATGCATTAAAAATCAAAGAGCTAACAAATAATTTTTATTTTTAGTACACATTATTTCCTCTCTTCATTGAAAAAGTGGGTATTTTATTTTATTTTTATTTTTTTTCTGGAGAAAGATATGGATTTTTGAAGTTTACNTCCATATTTTTCTACTTAAACAAAAGATGCCACCTCAATCTCATCCGCGTCAAATTGTACACACGACGCTCTGCTATTCGACTCCGCCAGCCACCTCAGCTATCATGCAGCCCGCATTTTTGTTCCAAGCGTTTGTCCTATTTAATCTCCTCCATCTATTGAATAAACACACGATCAGACGGTTATCCTTCATCGTCTCCAAGTGTCTAAGGTCGAGAACCATTCACACTAAAACCTTAAGATTTTCATCTAGACTCAACCAAATCACATGGTGTTTGTTTCTAAACATTCATCTACTTGAGAAGAAGAAATCTATACAATTTATACGGTATGAAATAAAGTAAATATGTATGAAGAATAAAAATAGGCTCAGATTAGGGTTTGAGGTTCCAAACCTTTGTCTGAGAAGGGAGGCCTCAATCAAATGGCTGTTGTAGCTTTAATTGTACCCAAAACACCTCCAGAAGAAGTCCTAAGCCCTATTGAATTGTCTAGGTATGATTTCAATGNAAAATAGTCATCTTAGCTTGAAAATTAAGGTTAGAAGCATAGAGATGCCCTCTGACCATGGAAAAATCAGAGTACATCCCCTCTATTACAAGGAATGAACCCCAAAAGTTTTAAGCCATGGTGAGTAATGCTTGATCATAATGAATTAAAATACTCTAGAGAGTATTTAATGCATTTAAAATCAAAGAGCTAACAAATAATTTTTATTTTTAGTACACATTATTTCCTCTGTTCTTTGAAAAAGTGGGTATTTTATTTTATTTTTATTTTTTTTTGGAGAAAAATATGGATTTTTGAAGTTCAGTCATTTAAATAAATCCCAAAAATCCATATTTTTCTACTTAAACAAAAGATGCCACCTCAATCTCATCCGCGTCAAATTGTACACACGACGCTCTATTATTCAACTCCACCAGCCACCTCAGCTATCATGCGGCCCGTGTTTTTGTTCCAAGTGTTTGTCCTATTTAATCTCCTCCATCTATTGAATAAACACACGATCAGACGGTTCTCCTTCATCGTCTCCAAGTGTCTAAGGTCGAGAACCATTCACACTAAAACCTTAAGATTTTCATCTAGACTCAACCAAATCACATGGTGTTTGTTTCTAAACATTCATCTACTTGAGAAGAAGAAATCTATACAATTTATACGGTATGAAATAAAGTAAATATGTATGAAGAATCAAAATAGGCTCAGATTAGGGTTTGATGTTCCAAACCTTTGTCTGAGAGGGGAGGCCTCAATCAAATGGCTGTGGTAGCTTTAAATGGACCCAACACACCTCCAGATGAAGTCCTAAGCCCTATTGAATTGTCGAGGTATGATTTCGATCAAAGTGGATTTCAGGTGTTGGTCAAAAGCTATGTTAGAGGATGTTTAGGATAAGGCTTTTGTGGAGAATCAACTCCTCTCACTATGGGAATGGTGTGTGCACAGATAATTCAAGTTTGGTGGAGTGTGGGGAGGTAAGAAAACTTGTCTTGGTTTTCCTTGAAATTTTAAGCTCAAAATTGGACTCTCACAGTGAGAACGACAGAGGTAAAGTGGTGGTCTTGAGCTTAAGAGTCCTTGGATAGCATTTGGAAGCAATTGGGTAGAGTCTCCCCAAATCAATTTGCTAGCTCTTATTTTGGCCATGGAGGAGGTGGTTTAAATAAAGGTGCTTGGGGTGGAGTCCAAGGCTTCAATTAAGGTGCAATTGGGTGCTTAGGTGGAAGGCAAAAAAATGCCAAAGTCTAATTGGAGCTGGACAGCTTGGATGGGTGAGATTGGGTTTGGATTGAAGAATGAGGCTCTTGACTTTGGTATTTTTTGATGACTAGGGTGGCTGGCTAGAGCAGGGGAGGTGGTCAGGCAGCCAAGTGAGCTAGGGGTAGGTTTAATCATGATTAACTAATAATGGTATGGCATGATGACAAATGCTTCTTAGTTTAGACCCAAAAAAAGAGAAAATACCCTAAATCAAGGGACATTTTTCCATGGCTTCCATATGGGGGGCTAGGATGGTCTAGATTGATCATTAAGATCCATTTGGTGGCTTTTATGTCATTAATTTGGCATGGCTTAGTCAATTTTGGTGCATGGTTCAATTTGGGTTAAATATTCTTGAATNTTGGGTGCTTAGGTGGAAGGCAAAAAAATGCCAAAGTCCAATTGGAGCTGGACAGCTTGGATGGGTGAGATTAGGTTTGGATTGAAGCATGAGGCTCTTGACTTTGGTACTTTTTGATGACTGGGGTAGCTGGCTAGAGCAGGGGAGGTGGTCAGGCAGCCAAGTGAGCTAGGTGTAGGTTTAATCATGATTAATTAATAATGGTATGACATGATGACAAATGTTTCTTAGTTTAGACCCCAAAAAAGAGAAAATACCCTAAATCAAGGGACATTGTTCCATGGCTTCCATATGGGGGGCTAGGTTGGTCTAGATTGATCATTGGGATCGATTTGGTGGCTTTTATGTTATTAATTTGGTCAGTTTGGCATGGTTTAGTCAATTTTTGTGCATGGTTCAATTTGGGTTAAATCTTCTTGAAGTTAGATTTGGGTTAGGCTAGCCATGATATTGAGACTATTTGAATAATCAAGACGATATATATGATTGTCGAAAAGAGATTGGAGAAGATTTGAAGTGATTTTGAACTAATTTGGAGGGTCAATTTGAGGGAATTTGGGCATTTAATCAATTTGGGGATGTTGTGTTAAACTTGAGTTTAAGTTAGGCTGGAGATGGGCTAAGTCTAAATTGAGAGTTCAAAATGGTCTATGGGAATGTTATGAAGAGTTCTCATCATTAATTGGGTGTCAATTCTAGGATTTGGGCATTCAATTTGGTGGAATTTTGCCACATGTCTGAATTGGTGCAAATTTGGGAGTTTTGAATTTCGGTTGAAATTGTGTGAAATTGAAGCTTTAACAAGGTCAATTGAGGGTTCAAATTGGCATGTGGAAGTGTTTTAAAGATTTTATGACGTATAATTGGGGCAATTGGACGCATTTGGGTTTCCAATTAAGTGGAAATTTAGTTTTAGGCAAAACCGGGGCTTTTTTATTTGGGTTGAAATTGAACTTGAATGTGTGTCAATTGGGCTAGTATTTGGCTTGAAATGAGTTTGATCAAGATAAATTTGGATTTAGAATTGAAATTTGGGGCAAATTGTGGTCAAACTGATGGACATTAGGGTGAATTTGGGAAAATAGGGCCTTTAAGGGCCATTTGGAGCTTTTGGTCAATGTTGATAAAACTGATCAATTTTAGTTTAATGGAAGGACCAAAATGGTTTTGGAGAGATTTGAAATGATGTTTAGGGTTTTGGGAAAGTTTAGGCCACGAAGGGTTTTTTGTAATCTTGGCAACATTGGGGGTTTGTGATTAAAATTGCAATTTTCATTTTGTGTTGTTTGTGATTAAAATTTTAGTTGTATTATATTTTGACTGTTGTGGCGGTGAATTTGATCTTGTTTAATATTTTCTTAGTTTTGGTTTTTGCATACACGGTGACCTTAAGTATGCAAGAAAAAAATAAGAGGTATGAAAAATTAAATGCAATAACTTAAAAGCATACAATTCAATTCTTCCCGCTACTCCACCTAAAAGGTTAGTTTTGGCAACATGTATATAATTTTGCAAGGAATTCAAATTGTAGGAGTAGATGAAGGTATAGCTACCAAACTCCAAGTTATGACTTTATTAAGTCTCAAAAGTTCTTAGTGGATGATTTTAGAACAAAATTTAACAATTTCAATTTGCCCTTAAAAATATTCAAGAGATTTCAAAGCGCTTGGAGCAGAACCCTGAACCACTTTGAAGATTTCTTGAAACATCAAATTTTGAGTTCATTTTGAACTTATCATATAGTTTTATTAATCATCCAAGGTTTAGCTAAGTTTATACCGTTGCTCAAGGAAACTTGATGTTTTATTTATCTCAAGGCGAGGACACTCAATTAATTAATCGATATTTCTTTTAAGAATTATGTGGGTGGATGCCTCTAACGCAAAGCTGAGTCATTAAAGGTTTTGGTATCTACAAAAAAAATTAGGCATGTAGCTTAAGAAGATGTTCAACTTCAATCATGTTATCTGTTAAGTCCGATCAAAGNAAAGGTTTTGGTATCTACAAAAAAAATTAGGCATGTAGCTTAAGAAGATGTTCAACTTCAATCATGTTATCTTTTAAGTCGAATCAAATGAGTTTAAATGTCAAGCATTATTGACTAACAATCCCTGAATAATCACAGTAGGTGAAATGATAACTTAGCAGAATTTTGATTTAAATGACATGAGTTCTTATTGAAAGGTAACATTCTCATCAATTATGGGATTAAAAATAATTAAATATTATCTTTCTAACTCAAACCCATCAATTGAGAATCATTTAATTTTGATTGACTTCCAAGCCATGAAAATTAAGGAAATTACTAGTTTGTTCTTATTATAGAAAAGGTGGTAAGTGAGTTCCTACCCTTTAATCCCACTACATTCCAACCATCCAGACATAATTATTAGGATCAAAGTTAGTCATCTTCCCTTTGATTAATCCTAAATCTTGATTGAGAAACCAAAGTCTAAAGTTACCTTTCTACCTTTGGGGCCCTTCACCTCATAACTCTTTAATCAAAATTCAAATGACTAAAAAATTTTCACAGTGTCCTATCCATGAGTCAATTAAAACATCAGAGGAGAACATGTGGATTTCAAAATTTAATTTAATTTAAATTATTATTTATATTTAGAAAGTAGTATTTTCAAAATTGATTTACTTAACAATACAAAATAAAGTATTTTTTTATGAGAAAATTACTAGAGGCCGCCTTAGGTCAGAGAAACACTTAGAGAACATTTCATGATTTTTTATTTTAAATCTCTATCATTATTATTTAACACTTACACAAAATTTTGATGATTTTTTGTATTAAATCTCTATCATTATTATTTAATTATGAATCAATTTTAATGATTTTAATTAAATGGAAAATAATTTTTTAATTACAAAAATTATGTTTATATTTTTATTAAACCCATTTGAGATCAAAGAATTGAGACAAACAATTTTTTGTATTTTTATGATTTTTAATTTATTTATTGTAATTATTTTTAGTGGGAAAATAAGAAAAATTCATTTTTAAGCTTAAAAAAAATTATTTTAAACTTAGAAAAATATAATTAGTTCTTAGTGACCAGGGAACAATTATGCACATTTTAAATTATTTTGATATTTTTGATATTTTTAATTATTTTAAATTCAAAATAAAGCTAAAAAATCAAGTATTTTCACAAAAATAAATTTTATTTTTCCTAAGTGCCCTTGATCACAAGAAAGCCAAAAAATATAATGTTTCTTACAAAATCAACTTTAGTGCTTAAACTTAGTCAAATAATTTTTATATTTTTATAGTGGGTAAACATGTTATTTTAGATAGTGTGGATTTGATTTTGTCAAATTTTTATTAGTATTTAATTTATATAAATTTGAGCAAGATTTATACATTTAATTAATTATAGAAATATACAAAATAACTCAAATCATCATGATATTTTCCTTAAGCTTCTCTAACCATAGGAAACCTACTAAAATTATTCCCATAATTTTCTAAGTGGTATTTTAATTTATATAATTCAAAATAAGTTAAAATAGTCATCTTAGCTTGAAAATTAAGGTTAGAAGCATAGAGATGCCCTCTGACCATGGAAAAATCAGAGAACATCCCCTCTATTACAAAGAATGAACCCCAAAAGTTTTAAGCCATGGTGAGTAATGCTTGATCATAATGAATTAAAATACTCTAGAGAGTATTTAATGCATTAAAAATCAAAGAGCTAACAAATAATTTTTATTTTTAGTACACATTATTTCCTCTATTCATTGAAAAAGTGGGTATTTTATTTTATTTTTCTTTTTTTTTCTGGAGAAAGATATGGATTTTTGAAGTTCAGTCATTTAAATAAATCCCAAAAATCCATATTTTTCTACTTAAACAAAAGATGCCACCTCAATCTCATCCGCGTCAAATTGTACACACGACGCTCTGCTATTCGACTCCGCCAGCCACCTCAGCTATCATGCGGCCCGCGTTTTTGTTACAAGCGTTTGTCCTATTTAATCTCCTCCATCTATTGAATAAACACACGATAAGACGGTTCTACTTCATCGTCTCCAAGTGTCTAAGGTCGAGAACCATTGACACTAAAACCTTAAGATTTTCATCTAGACTCAACCAAATCACATGGTGTTTGTTTCTAAACATTCATCTACTTGAGAAGAAGAAATCTATACAATTTATACGGTATGAAATAAAGTAAAATGTAATAAGAATCAAAATAGGCTCAGATTAAGGTTTTAGGTTCCAAACCTTTGTCTGAGAGGGGAGGCCTCAATCAAATGGTTGTGGTAGCTTTAAATGGACCCAACAAACCTCCAGATGGAGTCCTAAGCCCTATTCAATTGTCTAGGTATGATTTCGATCAAAGTGGATTTCAGGTGTTGGTCAAAAGCTATGTTAGAGGATGTTTAGGAAAAGGCTTTTGTGGAGAATCAACTCCTCTCACTATGGGAATGGTGTGTGCACAGATAATTCAAGTTTGGTGGAGTGTGGGGAGGTAAGAAAACTTGTCTTGGTTTTCCTTGAAATTTTAAGCTCAAAATTGGACTCTCACAGTGAGAACGAGAGAGGTAAAATGGTGGTCTTGAGCTTAAGAGTCCTTGGATAGCATTTGGAAGCAATTGGGTAGAGTCTCCCTAATTCAATTCGCTAGCTCTTATTTTGGCCATGGAGGAGGTGGTTTAAATAAAGGTGCTTGGGGTGGAGTCCAAGGCTTCAATTAAGGTGCAATTGGGTGCTTAGGTGGAAGGCAAAAAAATGCCAAAGTCCAATTGGAGCTGGACAGCTTGGATGGGTGAGATTGGGTTTGGATTGAAGCATGAGGCTCTTGACTTTGGTATTTTTTGATGAGTAGGGTGGCTGGCTAGAGCAGGGGAGGTGGTCAGGCAGCGAAGTGAGCTAGGGGTAGGTTTAATCATTATTAACTAATAATGGTATGGCATGATGACAAATGTTTCTTAGTTTAGACCCAAAAAAAGAGAAAAAACCCTAAATCAAGGGGCATTGTTCCATGGTTTCCATATGGGGGGCTAGGTTGGTCTAGATTGATCATTAGGATCCATTTGGTGGCTTTTATGTCATTAATTTGGTTAGTTTGGCATGGCTTAGTCAATTTTGGTGCATGGTTCTATTTGGGTTAAATCTTCTTGAAGTTAGATTTGGGTTAGGCTAGCCATGATATTGAGACTATTTGAATAATCAAGATGATATATATGATTGTCAAATAGAGATTGGAAAAAATTTGAAGTGATTTTGAACTAATTTGGAGAGTCAATTTGAGGGAATTTGGGCATTTAATCAATTTGGGGATGTTGTGTTAGACTTGAGTTTAAGTTAGGCTCGAGATGGGCTAAGGCTAAAGTGAGAGTTCAAAATGGTCTATGGGAATGTTATGAAGAGTTCTCATCATTAATTGGGTGTCAATTCTAGGATTTGGGCATTCAATTTGGTGGAATTTTGCCACATGTCTGAATTGGTGCAAATTTGGGAGTTTTGAATTTCGGTTGAAGTTGAATGGAATTGAAGCTTTAACAAGGTTAATTGAGGGTTCAAATTGGCATGTGGAAGTGTTTTAAAGTTTTTATGACGTATAATTGGGGCAATTGGACGCATTTGGGTTTCCAATTAAATGGAAATTTAGTTTTAGGCCAAACCGGGGCTTTTTTATTTGGGTTGAAATTGAACTTGAATGTGTGTCAATTGGGCTAGTATTTGGCTTAAAATGAGTTTGATCATGATAAATTTGGGTTTAGAATTGAAATTGGGGGCAAATTGTGGTCAAACTGATGGACATTAGGGTGAATTTGGGAAAATAGGGCCTTTAAGGGCCATTTGGAGCTTTTGGTCAATGTTGATCAAACTGAGCAATTTTAGTTTAATGGAAGGTCCAAAATGGTTTTGGAGAGATTTAAAATGATGTTGAGGGTTTTGGGAAAGTTTAGGCCACGAAGGGTACTTTGTAATCTTGGCAACGTTGGGGGTATTTTCGTAATTTTGAAAATTTGTGGAGGTTTTGGGCAATTTGGGTAGTTTCAAATGGTTTGAGATGATTTTTGAACACATTTGAGTATTTTGGGTGAAATTGGGAGTTTTGGTTAAATTTGGGGTCTGGGGATGTTTTGGTAAATTGGGTAGATTTGAGGGGCAAAAGGCTAAGTTAGGTATTTTTGTGGAAGTGAGGTGCCAACCACCCTATTTAAGCCAAGGATAAATTGAGTCTCGATTTGGGTCCTCAATGTACTGGTCTTGGCTAGACCCTAGCTTAGGGCTAGTGGGTCTAGGGGACCATCTACATGAGTCAAACAAAAGATCAAGGGATAAAAATTAACAATTTTGAGTTTAGGGTTGAGAGTGACTGTGAGTTAAATTGATTGAAATAACTCCAGACCAACAACCAGAGACAACCCTAAGGCCAAGCAGTCCTATGAGTACTCCTATTGAGCTCCCCCATATTGATCCCACTTACGGAGTGCTAGAGGTCAGGACTAATATGTGAAACTTCAGGTTGAGCAACGAAGAGTTTAGAATTTCTAATGGTGAGGGTTCTTTTTTTAGTCCTCTAGAAATAGTCTATAGAAAAGCCCTAGGGCTAGACCCCAGGCTACTAAAGAAGAAAGAGCTAGACCTCAACCAAAAATGGGGTCAACAATCTTTAGACCAAGATGTGACATGATCGGTTGACATCCTGCAGACCTTGGAGCAGCAATAGCAACAAAATTTGTTGTAATAACGTTAATATCAAATCGACTCCCTAGACAAAATTTAAAGGGAATACAGGCAACAAAACTTCAATTGACTTTTGAAACATCACGTAGTTCTAATATCCATTAAAATTTCTTTCTTTATTTGAGGGGACAATGTGCATTCCACTCGTTTAAGCAGCTCAAAATTTGAACATCCTTCTTTAGTAACTTGTCTCTGGAACTCTTTATGGACTTTAGTGATAGGAGTGGGCTTCTTCCTGTCCTCACTGCGACCATGAAATGATGGTAAGGTAGCAACAATCTTTTGAATACTTACTTATCCATTAGTATTCATTAATGGGTGGAACCTACTCCCTTGCAGGAGCGGAAAGACCTCTGGTAATCCAAGTTCCTCCTCATGAGGAAATTCATCAACATGTATTTTTATTGGATATTCTGCTTTAGAGTCCATTCGAGCCCTTCAGCTGTGATTTCTTCTTTGAGATCAAGTTAATGGATAAGACTTCAAACTCGATCCAATTTCAAAAACTAATGGTGGGACGGTAAATCCTTCACTTGAATTTTCAACAGTCATAATCACCTTTTCTGTGGCAGAAAAGGGAACAACAGACCTGATATGTGCTAGGGGAGCAACAGCTTTCACATTCTTATATGAAAGGAAATCCTGGGGACTGTTCAGGTTAAATTCAATGGTAGGCTCCTGAACTTCCGGAACTACAACTTTCAATAAGACGAACGGGGCTTTTCTGAGAACAACTTCCAGTTCACCGAATCCAGTTCCAAACTTGATGTTGGGAACGATATTGTGAGCATTGAAACTAGTTGGCAAGTTGCAGGAGAAAGTGAGCGTCAGAAACTCCACTGCAGCAAGTTCAAAAAGAAAGTTGTAGGGTTAATTATTTGGCCAATACCTTATAACTCTAGTGTGAACACTAAAAATTAACCAAGGTCGATCTGTAGACTAGTCAGTCTTTATTTAATTCTTAGTTTGTGAAGATTTTAAAATTTTGTAAAAATAGTTAGAAAGTGGAGGGATTTAATTAATTAATTAAGAAAGGTTAAAGTGCAAGCGCATCACGACATAATTCAATTTAATTTGCAAAGCAACAAACTAAACTTGAAAGGTCATGATGAGGAAAGTAAAGTTTAGGACCCAGTACGGGAGCAAATTTATAACACACAATGCTTAGGTTGAACTAGTCCATGGACACACCTATTGGGGGTACAACCCCACATAAATGATAAAAATCCTAATGAACTATTGGCATAAATTTTTGATGTCATGAGTGTAGGGCGTCCACTTATATGACTAAGGATAGCTTACGACCCGTCCGTAACATCCAACAGTTCAAAAACTCATACAAGACCTTTCGACACGTGTTGAGGGGCATGTAGCCAGGGTCATTTTGCAAGTCTTTAGTTTTTGCTTAGGTGAAGGTCGGTTGACATTTCACACCTCAGATAGCATCAGTCAGGCTCATGGGTGTTACTCACCACATCGTGTGGAAAATTAACTTGAATTAGCTCGATCATTGACAAAGTTGTCCATATGACTCAAGATGGCAAAACAGACTGCGTCAATGCGTTAAGAAACTTGATTTTACCCGGGAAGGCCACTCAAATTGCCAGGTTTTGTGCATACGTGTAAAGTGCGCGAACAGAGAAATTTTGAAAAAATAATAAAATTAATAAAAATGAAAAAAAAAAAAAATAATAATAATAATAATAATAATAATAAAACATAAAGACCCGTTGACCTCATTTTTGGTTGAAGTTTAGTTTTTCCTCCTTAGTAGCCTAGGGTCTAGCCATAGGACTCTTCTTGTTGACTATTCCTAGAAAACTAGACATGG
>JXCR01114741.1:38810-51115 GCA_002079205.1 Phalaenopsis hybrid cultivar | reverse complement strand
TCACCCAAATCAAACCTAGAGGCCAGCTCATCCAAATCAAACTAAGGAGCTCCTCTGCCCTCCACCTAAGCACCACAACGCACCCAAGCTTATGCCCTGAGAGCCACCCCATGGCCATTTTTATAAAAACTCACGTCCCACGGCCATGGGAGGTGTGCTGAAATTTTCTTAGAGAGCTCTCTAAATTTTACATAGAGCTTCCCTAAGATTCTCAGTGCATTCCAACCATTTTTCCTCACCCATTCCCATTGCCGGAGCCCAATTTTGAGCTTAAAAGCTGCCGAAAACCAGGATAGAGCCTAATACACTTCCACACTACACCAAACTTCAATAACTTGTCCCCACACCTTCAAAAGAGTGAAAGAAGCCAAAGCCCTCTTAAATCCCCCTTCCACAGATCCTCTAGCATATCTCTAGACTAACACCCAAATTCGGCCATGATCGAATTCATACTTAGGCCTTACACCAAGACTAGGGACTCAATCCCTAGCCTCCTTGGACCCCAACAAACAAGCCGAGTACCTCTGATCGAAGCCTCCCTCCTCGGAGCAAAGGTATAAAACTTCTCCTCCTCTCGAGTTTATTTTGATTCCCCATTTACTTAAGCTTGATTTCATTGCATCTTAACCGTATGGATCTGTTTGTCTTACTTAGACGACTCCATAGGATCAAACCCAAAGTGATTTAGTTGATTCTAGGCTGAGATCTTAAGGTTTTAGTGTGGACGGACACGAGATCATTCTATCAAGGACGAAGATGGGGAGCCGTTCGATCAAGTGTGTATCAAATGGATGGGGGAGATCGCACCGGACAGCACTTCAGGACGTGAACCGAGGGTCGAGTTAGCAGCTATGTGGACGGCGGTGTCCAACCAGAGCGCACCACGCATGCCTTCGGAGCTGCCTAGGATCTAGTCAGCACTCGCTGTTTAAATAGATAAATAGGGTTTTTTTTCTATTTAGTTAAACACCCTTAACCTAGAAAATACATAACTTTATGTAGAAAAATCACAAAAATAAAATAAAAATACCCTCTTACTCAGTGGACAGAGGAAAATAATGTGGAAAAACTTTCAAGTCCATTTGGTGCANATTGAGAAGCATTGTCTGGCACTAATTTTTGCCGCTCAAAAGCTTAGACATTACATGCTTTCTCATAAGATTGCTCTCATTTCGAAAGTTAATCCATTGCAATATTTGATGACCCGACCAACACTCTCCGGACGTTTAGCGAGATGGTCGATGGTCTTATTGCAATTTGATATAACTTTTGTACCCCTCCATACTATCAAGGGACAGATTTTAGCAGACTTTCTCGCTGCACACCCACTGCCAGCTGGGTCCTCTTTCAACAACGAGTTACCAGACGAGCAGATACTGCAAATTGAATTTTCCAGTACGCAGTGCTGGGAAATGTACTTTGATGGTTCCTCGTCAGCTAGGAAAGATAAGGGATCAGACACAATTATACCAGGCAAGGCAGGGATCCGTTTGATCTTTATCACGCTGGATGAGGGTATGTTGAGGTTTTCGTGCCACCTGAAGGAGCCATGTACCAACAATGAAGCAAAATATGAAGCCTTAATCACCGGATTAGAGTGCCGGAGCCATGTACCAACAATGAAGTAGAATATGAAGCCTTAATCACCGGATTGGAATTGATTTCAATGGATATAACATATGGTGACTCTCAACTTGTCATCCAGCAAGTCGCCGGACAATACAAAATTCTAAAACCAAGCTTAACTGACTCTCAACTTGTCATCCAGCAAGTCGCCAGACAATACAGAATTCTAAAACCAAGATTAGCAGAATACCATCTGTACGCGATGAAGATCCTAGAGCTGATTCCTGAGGTGACGTTCTACCAGATTCCTTGGGGAGATAATGCTCATGCCGACGCTTTAACAAAACTTGTTAAGGAAATGGCGTGTCCCTCGGAGGATTCCATCGAAGTCATGGTGCAAGGAAGACGAGTCTTGTCTCGAAGCGACTTCGAAACTCTACACAAACTTGGAAAAGAAGAAACTGTAAATACAGTTGCAGACTTCAACAAAGATTGGCGCAAGCCATTAATAGAATATTTGCATACTGAAAAGCCGTCAGAAGAAAAGTCTGAGGCACACCACATCACAAGAAGGGTCATGTCTTACGCCCTAGTAGGAAATGTTCTCTACAGAAAATCTTTCAACCAAAAGTGGCTACGGTGTTTAAGCAGAGCTGAGGCACAAAATATTGTCAAAGAAGTACATGCCGGATTATGTGGTGCTCACCAGTTAGGACCCAAAATGAAAATGTACATCAAAAGACTCACATATTATTGGACAACAATGATGTCTGATTGCATGGATACAGCCAGAAGATGTCACCAATGCCAAGTGCATGGGGTAATCTTACACCAGCCTCCGAATGTGCTACACCCAACTGTTGCCTCGTGGCCATTTGAGTGTTGGGGCACAAATATAATAGGTTCAATAGACCCTCCATCTTCTAAAGGACACAAATTCATAATTTCGCTACAGATTACTTCTCCAAATGGGCAGAGGCAGTAACAGCACGTCCTTCAAATTTTCAAAATCCAAATCGTCTACCGTTTTGGAGTACCACAAAGAATAATCTATGACAATGGGATAGCTTTTAAAAGCACAAAGATCAACAATTTCGTTAGAAGACATGGGATAGATTGGAGATACTCTACAATTTACTATCCCATAGCAAATGGTATGGCTGAAGCTTTCAACAAGACACTGGTACAAATTTTGAAGAAAACACTGGATGAAAATAAAAGGGATTGACATAACAAGCTGTTAGAAGCCTTGTGTGCCTACCGGACGACTTTCAGGACTCCCACTCAGTGTACACCGAGGCCGTGTTACCGCTAGAAATCCAGACACCATCTCTCAGAGTCACGGTTGCCAACCAACTTACCACAGAAAAAGGCGTAAAACTCAGGCTTGAAGAACTTAAGAGTCTCAAGGGAAAACATATGGAAGCACAACAATATTTGGAGCTCTACCAGAAAAAGATGGTACAAGCCCACAAAAAATTGGTCCGCCCAAGAACATTCAAAATTGGTGACCTCGTACTCATGCTCAAAAGACCTATTCTTGCTTCGCCGCAAAATAGGTAGAAAATTTGAGCCAACTTGGGAGGGACCATTTGTTGTTGAGAAGGTTTATTCATGAGGAGCCTACCAGTTAGTGGACTTCCGGGGTGAAAGACCCATGTTACCGATAAATGGACGATACCTGAAAACCTATTACGCAGTCTGATGTCGTCTGCCTCCGCTTGCCTTTGCTTGTTTTGAAACTTTGAAACTTTGATTATTTTAGGGTTAACTATATAGCCATATGTCTATGACCGGGTCCAAATTTTGTAATTAATCTCATATATAATGAAAATTTTCAGAAAATTATTGAACTTTACACGTTCTCTTTTCTACTTTTGGATTTAAAAATTCCATTAAATTAAAACAAAACTCACACATAAAATGAGTAATCCTTTTCACCAAAATAGACTAAAATTTACTTTAATGGATACTTTATTTTGTTTTTGGTCATGCCAAACTTCGGCCCACTGACGTTTCTTTCTGTCGTCTGCAGAAAAAATGTCAGGGCAGAGGCTGATCTTTGCCTTCCAGGACGACTGGAACCTTGCACTGAATGAAGAGATGGCGCCACAAGGAGGTGTCCTAGATTTCGAAATGTATTTCAACCAGATTGATATGGACTATGACGACCCTCTAATGGGCATAGTCAGCAATGAAGAAAAGAAGGGACTACCCTCACTATTGAGGGTGACCACTCAAGACGATGTGTCACGTATGGGTAAAAACGTGATAGCATAACAAGATCCGATGGAGGGGCCCAGCCGACTGCCCTCCATGATAGCTACTCCAGCAAGGGGCTTAATAACTACCCACAATGAACAACTACCAAATACTCCACTCCGCAGAACGCAACGCAGGAATGCAAGCCGAAATAAACAGAGAGCCTTTCTGCAACATGAGCGCAAGCACCAAAGAAACGTAAGCAGTTTTCTTACCCCCATTCCTGAGAGACATATCTACGATCCAGAGCTGAGAAAAACTTCTTCCAATTTTCCTACTACAGACAAAGAATCAGGATTTCTGACAGGATCAGATGTACACCCGGTACCAGAAATCTTGTGCAGAGGTTGCTTAACATGCAACGCTGAGATACCAGCCAGGACACCAGTCACGGGCGCATTTTTAGAATGCCCGGACTGCAACGTTTTACATCTACAGTGTTTCAGTACCTTAGAAGAATACACGTCAAGCACCAACGAGTCTCAGACTCCAGATTACGTGGCAAATGAGCCGTATGTCCCACTGGGGACGGATCAACTCGCACCGCGGAGCCCAGGATCATACATCCTGCTTGAGGCTGAATCTCATATTCTGGATCGGCCAGCACCGGTTTGGGTTCCCGCGGAGGCCCAGAGGAAGGAACATCCTAGACAGCTGCCAGCTCCCTGTATGGTGGAATATTACAAAATAAGCAAAGAAAAATAAAGAGAATTTTAGTTCTACGAAGAGGTTCAAGGAAAGTTTATCAACATATTGGAAGGCCTGGAGCTATATACCAGGGTTTTCTCTGAAACTGATGAAAGAAGCATCCTGGATAGCATCTTTGATTTGAGAGATAGAGGTTGAGTGGGCCTTCTCATGGAAAGAACATATTCTGAGCCAAAGAAATTNTTAAATATTATCTTTCTAACTCAAACCCATCACTTGAGAATCATTTAATTTTGATTGACTTCCAAGCCATAAAAATTAAGGAAATTACTAGTTTGTTCTTATTATAGAAAAGGTGGTAAGTGAGTTCCTACCCTTTAATCCCACTGTATTCCAATCATCCAGACATAATTATTAGGATCAAAGTTAGTCATCTTCCCTTTGATTAATCCTAAATCTTGATTGAGAAACCAAAGTCTAAAGTTACCTTTCTGCCTTTGGGGCCCTTCACCTCATAACTCTTTAATCAAAATTCAAATGACTAAAAATTTTTCACAGTGTCCTATCCATGAGCCAATTAAAACATCAGAGGAGAACATGTGGATTTCAAAATTTAATTTAATTTAAATTATTATTTATATTTAGAAAGTAGTATTTTCAAAATTGATTTACTTAACAATACAAAATAAAGTATTTATTTATGAGAAAATTACTAGAGGCCCCCTTAGGTCAGAGAAACACTTAGAGAAAATTTCATGATTTTTTATATTAAATCTCTATCATTATTATTTAACACTTACACAAAATTTCATGATTTTTTCTATTAAATCTCTATCACTATTATTTAATTATGAATCAATTTTAATGATTTTAATTAAATGGAAAATAATGTTTTAATTAANCTTAGGTCAGAGAAACACTTAGAGAAAATTTCATGATTTTTTATATTAAATCTCTATCATTATTATTTAACAGTTACACAAAATTTCGTGATTTTTTGTATTAAATCTCTATCATTATTATTTAATTATGAATCAATTTTAATGAATTTAATTAAATGGAAAATAATGTTTTAATTACAAAAATTATGTTTATAGTTTTATTAAACCCATTTGAGATCAAAGAATTGAGACAAACAATTTTTTTGTATTTTTATGATTTTTAATTTATTTATTGTAATTATTTTTAGTGGGAAAATAAGAAAAATTCATTTTTAAGCTTAAAAAAAATTATTTTAAACTTTGAAAAATATAATTAGTTCTAAGTGACCAGGGAACAATTATGCACATTTTAAATTATTTTGATATTTTTGAGATTTTTAATTATTTTAAATTCAAAATAAAGCTAAAAAATCAAGTATTTTCACAAAAATAAATTTTATTTTTCCTAAGTGCCCTTGATCACAAGAAAGCCAAAAAATATAATGTTTCTTACAAAATCAACTTTAGTGCTTAAACTTAGTCAAATAATTTTTATATTTTTATAGTGGGTAAACATGATATTTTAGATAGTGTGGATTTGATTTTGTCAATTTTTTATTAGTATTTAATTTATACAAATTAGAGCAAGATTTATACATTTAATTAATTATAGAAATGTACAAAATAACTCAAATCATCATGACATTTTCCTTAAGCTTCTCTAACCATAGGAAACCTACTAAAATTATTCCCATAATTTTCTAAGTGGTATTTTAATTTATATAATTCAAAATAAGTCAAAATAGTCATCTTAGCTTGAAAATTAAGGTTAGAAGCATAGAGATGCCCTCTGACCTTGGAAAAATCAGAGAACATCCCCTCTATCACAAGGAATGAACCCCAAAAGTTTTAAGCCATGGTGAGTAATGCTTGATCATAATGAATTAAAATACTCTAGAGAGTATTTAATGCATTAAAAATCAAAGAGCTAACAAATAATTTTTATTTTTAGTACACATTATTTCCTCTGTTCATTGAAAAAGTGGGTATTTTATTTTATTTTTATTTTTTTTCTGGAGAAAGATATGGATTTTTGAAGTTCAGTCATTTAAATAAATCCGAAAAATCCATATTTTTCTACTTAAACAAAAGATGCCACCTAAATCTCATCCGCGTCAAATTGTACACACGCCGCTCTGCTATTCGACTCCGTCAGCCACCTCAGCTATCATGCGGCCTGCATTTTTGTTGCAAGCGTTTGTCCTATTTAATCTCCTCCATCTATTCAATAAACACACGATCAGACGGTTCTCCTTCACCGTCTCCAAGTGTCTAAGGTCGAGAACCATTCACACTAAAACCTTAAGATTTTCATCTAGACTCAACCAAATCACATGGTGTTTGTTTCTAAACATTCATCTACTTGAGAAGAAGAAATCTATACAATTTATACGGTATGAATAAAGTAAATATGTATGAAGAATCAAAATAGGCTCAGATTAGGGTTTGAGGTTCCAAACCTTTGTCTGAGAGGGGAGGCCTCAATCAAATGGCTGTGGTAGCTTTAAATGGACCCAACAAACCTCCAGATGAAGTCCTATGCCCTATTGAATTGTCTAGGTATGATTTTGATCAAAGTGGATTTCAGGAATAGGTCAAAAGCTATGTTAGAGGATGTTTAGGAAAAGGCTTTTGTGGAGAATCAACTCCTCTCACTATGGGAATGGTGTGTGCACAGATAATTCAAGTTTGGTGGAGTGTGGGGAGGTAAGAAAACTTGTCTTGGTTTTCCTTGAAATTTTAAGCTCAAAATTGGACTCTCACAGTGAGAACAAGAGAGGTAAAATGGTGGTCTTGATCTTAAGAGTCCTTGGATAGCGTTTGGAAGAAATTGGGTAGAGTCTCCCTACACCAATTTGCTAGCTCTTATTTCGGCCATGGAGGAGGTGGTTTAAATAAAGGTGCTTGGGGTGGAGTCCAAGGTTTCAATTAAGGTGCAATTGGGTGCTTAGGTGGAAGGCAAGAAAATGCCAAAGTCCAATTGGAGTTGGACAGCTTGGATGGGTGAGATTGGGTTTGGATTGAAGCATGAGGCACTTGACTTTGGTATTTTTTGATGACTAGGGTGGCTGGCTAGAGCAGAGGAGGTGGTCAGGAAGCCAAGTGAGCTAGGGGTAGGTTTAATCATGATTAACTAATAATGGTATGGCATGTTGACAAATGTTTCTTAGTTTAGACCCAAAAAAATAGAAAATACCCTAAATCAAGGGACATTGTTCCATGGCTTCCATCTGGGGGGCTAGGTTGGTCTAGATTGATCATTAGGATACATTTGGTGGCTTTTATGTCATTAATTTGGTTAGTTTGGCATGGATTAGTCAATTTTGGTGCATGGTTCAATTTAGGTTAAATCTTCCTGAAGTTAGATTTGGGTTAGGCTAGCCATGATATTGAGACTATTTGAATAGTCAAGATGATATATATGATTGTCAAAAAAAGATTGGAAAAGATTTGATGTGATTTTGAACTAATTTGGAAAAAATTGAGTGAAATTGAAGCTTTAACAAGGTCAATTGAGGGTTAAAATTGGCATGTGGAAGTGCTTTAAAGATTTTATGACGTATAATTGGGGCAATTAGACGCATTTGGGTTTCCAATTAAGTGTAAATTTAGTTTTAGGCCAAACCGGGGCTTTTTTATTTGGGTTGAAATTGAACTTGAATGTGTGTCAATTGGGCTAGTATTTGGCTTGAAATGAGTTTGATCGTGACAAATTTGGATTTAGAATTGAAATTGGGGGCAAATTGTGGTCAAATTGATGGACATTAGGGATAATTTGGGAAAATAGGGCCTTTAAGGGCCATTTGGAGCTTTTGGTCAATGTTGATCAAACTGAGCAATTTTAGTTTAATGGAAGGTCCAAAATGGTTTTGGAGAGATTTGAAATGATGTTGAGGGTTTTGGGAAAGTTTAGGCCACGAAGGGTATTTTGTAATCTTGGCAAGTATTTTCGTAATTTTGAAATTTTTTGGAGGTTTTGGGCAATTTGGGTAGTTTCAAATGGTTTGAGATGATTTTTGAACACATTTGAGTATTTTGGGTGAAATTGGGAGTTTTGGTTAAATTTGGGGTCTGGGGATGTTTTGGTAAATTGGGTAGATTTGAGGGGCAAAAGGCTAAGTTAGGTATTTTTGTGGAAGTGAGGTGCCAACCACCCTATTAGAGCCATGGATAAATGGAGTCTCGATTTGGGTCCTCAATTTACTGGTCTTGGCTAGACCCTAGCTTAGGTCTAGTGGGTCTAGGGGGCCATCTACATGAGTCTCCCAAAAGATCAAGGGATCAAAATCAAAAATTTTGAGTTTAGGGTTGAGAGTGAATGTGAGTTAAATTGATTGAAATAGCTCCAGACCAACAACCAGAGACAACCCTAAGGCCAAGAAGTCCTATGAGTACTCCTATTGAGCTCCCACATATTGATCCCACTTACGGAGTGCTAGAGGTCAGGACTAATATGTGAAACTTCAGGTTGAGCAACGAAGAGTTTAGAATTTCTAATGGTGAGGGTTCTTTTTCTAGTCCTCTAGGAATAGTCGATAGAAAAGCTCTAGGGCTAGACCCCAGGCTACTAAAGAGGAAAGAGCTAGACCTCAACCAAAAATAGGGTCAACAATCTTCAGACCCAGATGTGACTTGATCGGTCAACATCCTGCAGACCTTGGAGCAGCAATAACAGCAAAATTTGTTGTAATAACGTTAATATCAAATTGACTCCCTAGACAAAATTTAAAGGGAATACAGGCAACAAAACTTCAATTGACTTTTGAAACATCACGTAGTTCTAATATCCATTAAAATTTCTTTCTTTATTTGAGGGGACAATGTGCATTCCACTCGTTTAAGCAGCTCAAAATTTGAACATCCTTCTTTAGTAACATGTCTCTGGAACTCTTTATGGACTTTAGTGATAGGAGTGGGCTTCTTCCTCTCCTTACTGCAACCATGAAATGATGGTAAGGTAACAACAATCTTTTGAATACTTACTTATCATTAAGTATTCATTAATTGGTGGAACCTACTCCCTCGCAGGAGCGGAGAGACCTCTGGTAATCCAAGTTCCTCCTCATGAGGAAATTTATCAAATGTATTTTTATTAGATATTCTGCTTTAGAGTCCATTCAAGCCCTTCGGCTGTGATTTCTTCTTTGAGATCAAGTTAATGGAGAAGACTTCAAACTCGATCCAGTTTCAAAAACTAATGGTGGGACGGTAAATCCTTCAGTTGAATTTTCAACGGTCATAATCTCCTTTTCTTTGGCAGAAAAAGGAACAACTGACCTGATATGTGCTGGGGGAGCAGCAGCTTTCACATTCTTATATGAAAGGAAATCTAGGGGACTGTTCAGGTTAAATTCAATGGTAGGCTCCTGAACTTCCGGAACTGCAACTTTCAATAAGATGAATGGGGCTTTTCTGAGAACAACTTCTAGTTCATCGAATCCAGTTCCAAACTTGATGTTGGGAACGATATTGTGAGCATTGCAACTAGTTGGCAAGTTGCAGGAGAAAGTGAGCGTCAGAAACTCCACTGCAGCAAGTTCAAAAAGAAAGTTGTAGGGTTAATTATTTGGCCAATACCTTATAACTCTAGTGCAAACACTAAAATTAACCAAGGTCAATCTGTAGACTAGTCAGTCTTTATTTAATTCTTAGTTTGTGAAGATTTTAAAATTTTGTAAAAATAGTTAGAAAGTAGAGGGATTTAATTAATTAATTAAGAAAGGTTAAAGTGCAAGCGCATCACGACATAATTCAATTTAATTTGCAAAGCAACAAACTAAACTTGAAAGGTCATGATGAGGAAAGTAAAGTTTAGGACCCAGTACGGGAGCAAATTTATAACACACAATGCTTAGGTTGAACTAGTCCATGGACACACCTATTGGGGGTACAACCCCACATAAATGATAAAAATCCTAATGAACTATTGGCATAAATTTTTGATGTCATGAGTGTAGGGCGTCCACTTATATGACTAAGGATAGCTTACGACCCGTCCGTAACATCCAACAGTTCAAAAACTCATACAAGACCTTTCGACACGTGTTGAGGGGCATGTAGCCAGGGTCATTTTGCAAGTCTTTAGTTTTTGCTTAGGTGAAGGTCGGTTGACATTTCACACCTCAGATAGCATCAGTCAGGCTCATGGGTGTTACTCACCACATCGTGTGGAAAATTAACTTGAATTAGCTCGATCATTGACAAAGTTGTCCATATGACTCAAGATGGCAAAACAGACTGCGTCAATGCGTTAAGAAACTTGATTTTACCCGGGAAGGCCACTCAAATTGCCAGGTTTTGTGCATACGTGTAAAGTGCGCGAACAGAGAAATTTTGAAAAAATAATAAAATTAATAAAAATGAAAAAAAAAAAAAATAATAATAATAATAATAATAATAATAAAACATAAAGACCCGTTGACCTCATTTTTGGTTGAAGTTTAGTTTTTCCTCCTTAGTAGCCTAGGGTCTAGCCATAGGACTCTTCTTGTTGACTATTCCTAGAAAACTAGACATGGCACCCTCACCATTAGAAGTTATACCCTCTTCTTTACTCAACTTGAAGTTCCACATGTTGGTCTCAACCTCTAAGTACTTAGTAGGTGGGGTCACTATGGGGGAAACTCAAGATGAGTCACCCTTAGGATTGCTAGACCTTAGGGTTAACCTTGGGTGTTGTTCTGGAGCTAAGACACTCACTACACTAATCTGCACCCACAATCGCTCACAACCCTGAACTCAAATTTCTAGCCTAGAGCCCTTGATCTTTTGGGATACTCATGTAGATGGTCCCCTAAACCTACTAGCTCTAGGGCTATGGTTTGGCTAAGACCACTATGTAGAGAACCCAAAATGGGGTTTCCTTTGGTCCATGGCTCATTGGTGATTATTGGTACCTCAACTCTACCAAAATACCCATCTTGGCCTTTTACCCCTAAAAAACCCCCTAATTACCAAAATGCCCCTTTTGGGCTCAATATCCCAAAAATTCCAAAAATTCCTAAAAAATCCCAATAAATTCTAAATAGTCCCAATTTCATTTTTCTCAATTACCCCATGACCCAATTTGGCCAATTTAATCATCCTTAACCAAATCCCCAAATTGCTCTGTAAATACCCAAATTTCCCCAAATCAAACTCAAATGTCCATCAATTTGATCTCAATTGACCCAAATTCCAATCCTAAACTCAAATTCACTTTTGATATGACCAAACTAAACCAAATCAAAGCTCAATTGGTCCATGATTTGAGCCCAATTTTGATTTGGGTCAAAACCATAATTTTGACCATATGACTTAATCTCACCAAATTGAACCCATAGTCGATTGGCCTCAATTAATGTTGCAAAATCTTTATGACATTCCTATACATAAAAATCAACCATCAATTGGCATTTTTTAAGCCTCAAATCCATTTGATTTTTGCATATATCCAAAATTCCCAAATTTAGCCCAAAATTGGCTAAGTCCCCCAATTTCACCTAATTAATTGCCTTAACCTCCAAATTGGCAACCAATTCTTATTGAAAACTCTTCATGAGGTCCCTATTGACCATTTACAACAAAAAATTTGGACTTAGCCCAAGGCTAACCAAAGCTAGACCCAAGCCTAGCCCAACATGACCAAATTGATTAAAGTTCAAAATTCCCTCAAATTGACCCTACAATTGAGCTCAAAACCACTTCCATCCTTCACCAAAGTTGTTCATTATGATCATCTACAACAAATTTAACAATCAATTGAGGAAATTTACATTGCTAACCTAGCCCAAACCCAAGTTTTGATCATTTGCTCCCACTTGGACCCATACACTAAATGTGACCTAACCACCCTAAGGCCACCAAATT
>JXCR01114741.1:21004-35202 GCA_002079205.1 Phalaenopsis hybrid cultivar | reverse complement strand
TCTTCCAGGCTATTTGTGTGATCATTTCACACAAATGTAAGCCCTAACTAATAAAATTGGTAGGATGAAACACCTAAATATTTCTCCTCAAACTGAAGCCAAACATTAGGATAGCTTGGGAAGTCACCGAGGTTCTCCTCTGGATCCATAACAACCCCTAGTCCTTCTTCCTTTGGATTCAACAATATAAAGTTCCAAATTTGAACCAATCCCCTTTCACACCTCTATGTCTGATTTTGTTGAAGAGTCGTACTCTTTGAAATTCCTTGAAGATAGTATTTCCTAATTTTTATCGAGAGTCTTCTTAGGTGACTTTGGTCATTTAGGATGTAATTAATTATAAGGGCTTGCCCTTATAGGAAGCATGTCCTAACCCAGATTAATATAAATCCAATTTAATACTTTAACTTAAATTGGTAAACTTGTCTGCAAATACAAAGGTTTCGCAGACCAAACGGACGTCATACTTTCCTTAGTTTATTTAATCGAGCCTCATCCTCAAGTCTTGTGTTTATCCTTCAGGATATGTACAGGATTTGAGGTACAGTGCTCTTTAATTTTAAACTATGAAAAATATGAGGTCAGTTTGATTTCATACTTCAACGTCCGTCCGAAGCAGGCGACGGGATTTTGATTCCAGGGACCGACAGCTTCTTACGGGCAACCCCACAAACCAACCTGAAATAATGCCGACAGCTTCTGGCGACTCCGTTGGGGACAAGCTTTCTCTCCATACAAATCAAAAAAATATTATCTTCACTCATCGGTAATATGTTCATGTCCCTCATGGACCAAGTTACCCTTGTTCCGTTGGCATACTTTACCCATTTCTGTCTTGGGAAAGTACAACTAACTCCTCGGACTTCAGGACTAGCTGTTCAACCATCTTTGAACAGAGGGGTTCAGAAGGCCATTAAGGACTTCTTAAATTTTTTTCAGGACTAGCTGTTCAACCATCTTTGAACAGAGGGGTTCAGAAGGCCATTAAAGACTCTTTAATTTTTTATGTGGGGTAGGACCCCCAATAGGTGTGTTGGTGGATTAACTCCACTTAGGCATTTTTCTGCCACGAATTGGGTCCCGCACTGGGTCCTAAACTTTCTCACAACTCCTTTTTCACCTTTGTTTTGTTGCTTTGCAAATTAATCCAAGTCGTGTTGTGTTGTGCGCACTTTAAAATATTAATCAATTTTACTCCCTTTTAAATAAAGATGTTAAAATTACCTGTAAATTAAGACCCGTCCGGTCTACAGATTAACCTGTACTTTCAGTGCTTGCACTAAGGATTACGAGGTTTTTGGCCATTAAGCTAACCCTAAAACTTTCTGCTTTAAAGCCTGCTGCGATGGCTTACCCAACGCTGACCTTTTCTTGCAACCTGCCGACGGACCGCAACGCCCGTAACATCGCTCCCACCATCAAGTTCAAAGTCGGATTTGAAGACCTCGAGGTTATCCTCGAAAAAACCCCGTTCGTGGTAATGAAGATCGTTGCCTTGGAAGTTCAAGAGCCGTCTGCAGAATTCAGTTTGAACTGCCTTCAAGACTTCCGTGCCGGCAAGAAGGTTAAAGCTGCTGTCATCGCGACACCCGCCAAACCTGCTATCTNCAGGTTAGAAGAATCATCCAAATTTTAATAGGAATAACAATTCTTCTACAAATCAACAATGGGTGAACAACCAAGTGAACCCATTAGGAAATTCATCCAACCAAGGAAACATTAATTATAGACCTTCTTATCCTCCAGAATTTAACAGTGACACTCAAATTAAGGAAAAGAAGTTTTCTATGGAAGAGATGATATTATACATGCGTCAACAGTTACAGGATCAAGGAAATCGATTACAAATTCAAGGAAATCAATTAGAATATCAAAGAACTGCTATTAAGAATATTGAAAATCAATTAGGGCATATCGCTACTGTGCTTAGTAACTAAACATTAAGAGCTTTTCTTAGTACTGTGGAACCAAATCCTAAAGATCAAGGAAAAGAACAAATAAAAATGATACAATTACGAAGTGGAAAAGAATTGGAAACAAGAGTACAGAAAGAAATGAAAACTGAAAAAGAGAAAGTGGAAACAGAAAAAGAAAAGGATCATGAATACCTAGAATTAGAATATCCACTTACACCAATGAAATTTTTTGTGGAGAAACCTCTACCACCGTTTCTCAAATATTGAAGCAACACAAAAAGGATAAATAATTTTCTAAGTTTTTAGAAATTCTTAAGAAATTAACAATAAATATTCCCTTCGTAGGCAATTTTCCAAATTTTTAGAAATTCTTAAGAAGTTAACAGTGAATATTCCCTTCGTAGAGGCCTCAATTATGTGAAATTTATGAAAGATATTCTGAACAAGAAAAGGAAGTTCACTGATAATGAACTGTTGCACTTAGCAAAGAGTGTAGTGCAATTATCAGAAAAAGCTTCTTGAAAAATTAAAAGATCCTGGTAGTTTCACCATACCGTGTGCTATCAGTGAAAAATTTTATGGAAGAGCTTTATGTGATTTGGGAGCAAGTATTAATCTTATGCCTCTATCAATTTTCAAAAGATTAGGATTAGGGGAAGTCTCACCTACTTCTGTAACTCTTCAGTTAGTGGATCGTTCAGTTACTTATCCTAAGAGAGTTATAGAAGATGTGTTAGTAAAAGTTGATCAACTTATCTTTCCTGTGGATTTCATTATTTTAGATATGAAGGAAGATAAAAAAATACCTATCATTTTAGGGAGACCATTTTTAGCTACTGGAAAAGCTATGATAGATGTTCAAAAAGGAGAATTGACTATGAGAGTTAACGATCAAGAAGTGACTTTTAACATTGCAAAATTTATGAAATACCCAGCTGTTGAAAGAGATAATGAATGTTTTCACAAGGAAATTAGTGAACATCTATTGAATGAGCATTTTAAAGAATATTTTGAAGAGAAAGAACAATTTGAAGATAGTGATGAAGTTATGTTGGACGAAATAGAGAATAAAGAATTAGAGTATGTTAAGGAAAGATTTGAGATGCTGGATATTAAAGAAAATGCTGATAAGAATCTAGTTCCGTCAATTTTAAAACCACCTAAACTTGAGTTGAAAATATTGTCTAACCACTTGAAGTATGTGTTTCTGGGAGACTCATCTATATTACTTATTATTATATCTTCATAATTAAATGATTTGCAAAAGCAGAGACTGTTAGATACATTAAAAAGATATAAGAAAGCTTTTGGTTGGACCTTAGCTGATATTAAAGGAATCAGTCCTTTGATTTGTATGCACAGAGTTATACTATATGAACAATATAAACCAAGAGTTGATCCACAAAGGAGCTTAAATCCAATAATGAAAGAAGTAGTTAAGAAGGAAATTTTGAAATGGTTAGACTCTGGAATTATATATCCTATTTCAAATAGTGCTTAGGTAAGTCCAATTCATTGTGTTCCTAAGAAAGGAGGAGTCACTGTTGAAACAAAAGAGAATAATGAATTAATATTAGACAAGTTACTGGGTGGCGTATTTATTGATTATAGAAATTAAACACTTCCACCAGGAAAGATCACTTCCCTTTACCATTTTTAGACCAAATAGTAGATAAACTTGCTGGGCACAAATATTTTTGTTTTTTAGATGGATATATCAGTTACCATCAAATTCTTATTGCTTTTGAGGATCAAGAAAAGACTACATTTACTAGTCCTTTTGAAACTTTTGTTTTTCGAAGAATGCCTTTCGAAATATGTAATATACCTGCAAGATTTCATAGATGTATGATGTCAATATTTAGTAAGTTAATTGATGATGGATTGGAAGTATTTATGGATGATTTCTCGGTATTCAAAACATCATTTGACGCATGCTTAAATTATCTTGAAAAGGTTTTGGAGTTATGCGAAAGAACTAATTTAATTCTAAATTAGGAGAAATTCTAATTCATGGTTACAGGAGGAATTGTGTTAGGTCATAAAATTTAAGAAAATGCTATGGAAGCAGACCATGCAAAAATTCAAGTTATGTCTAAACTAACACCTCCTACTAATGTAAGAAAGGTTAGGAGTTTTCTTGGACATGTTGGTTTTTACAGGCGTTTTATTAAAGATTTTTCAAAAATTACTAAACCTCTATGCCAACTTTTAGAAAATGACAAGAAATTTGAATTTACTGAAAACTGATTAAATGCCTTTGAGTTATTAAAATAAAAATTAATCACAGCCCCTATAATAGTTTCACCTAACTGGAAGAAACCATTTGAACTGATGTGCGATGCTAGTGATTATGCTATTGGATCTATTCTTGGACAAAGGTATGAAAAGATTTTTAAATTTAAATACTACGCTAGTAAGACTCTTAATGATGCCCAAATTAATTATACTGTTACTGAAAAAGAGTTATTGACTATTGTGTATGCTTTAAACAAATTTAGATCTTATTTAATTGAGATTAAATGTGCACTAATCACTCTGCTATTAAATATCTAATATAAAAGGAGGCCAAACCAAGGTTAATTAGATGGATACTTTTGATGTAAGAATTTGATCTTGTGGTTATTGATTGAAAGGGAACTGATAATCAAATTGCTGATCATTTGTCGAGATTAGAAAATCATGAATTAACTGACACCGACAATGAAATTACAAAGTTTCCCTGATGAACAACTTTATAATATTAATGAGTGGAAAATACCATGGTATGATGATATTATTAATTATATTGTAAGTGATATTTTGCCACCCATGCTGACATTGCAACAACAAAGAAAATTCATTCATGACGTGAAAGCATAATTTTGGGATGAGCCTTATTTCTATAAACAATGTAAGGATCTTATTATGAGGAGATGTGTACCTTATGAAGAAACTGAGTTAATAATTAAAAAATGTCATGATTTTGAATTTGGAGGACCTTTTAGAATTGATAAAACTGCTTATAAAATTTTACAAGCTGAATTTTATTGGCCTACTATCCTTAGAGATGTTTATAGATACATAAAAACTTGTGATTTNTACTACGTTTCAAAGTGGATTGAAGCACAAGCTTTACCTCGTTGTGACGCTAAAAGTGTTTTATGATTTTTATNTGATTTATGTCAACGAGTAGGCAATATATCTAGAAGAAATAAAATGCCTCTGAATTTCATGTTAGAAGTTGATATCTTTGATGTTTGGGGATTAGATTTCATGAGACCATTTATTCCTTTATTTTNCATGCCTGACTAAGCATCTACGATGCTTTGATCCTGTCAAAGGAGATGAGAGAATCTCTGGTTACAGCTTTGATAGATCTAGAAATTTGCTTAGCTCAGTTGGCTAGCACATCCTCAGATGAAGTTTGCTTGTTGAGAGAACATTCAGGGGTAACCTTTACAGATGAAAACTTGTTGCTCGGTACCGCCGACCACAATCGCCCACTCTACATCTCCGTCAACATTGGCAGGTTTGTGTTATCCAGAGTTTTAGTAGATCCTGGAGCATCTTTTAACTTGATGAGTCTATGAAATTTAGCATTTTTGGACTTCGACGTTCTGGAGCTCATCCCCGATAAGATGATGTTAAGAAGATTCAACCAAAAGGGAGAAAGAGCCCTTAGATCAATTTTGACTTATGAAGGTTGGAGAACTTGTAACAACCGTTAAATTTCATATCATCGACGCAGAGACCTATTTTAACGCTCTATTGGGTCGACCATGGATTCATGAGCATAACATGGTTCCATCATCCCTACATTAGTGCATTATATACCAAAAAGACAGTCAGGAAAGGTGCATCAAGGGAGATCGACAACCATTTTTCCGTGCATGAAGTCGGTATCCACGAAGACGCTGCCTACTACGCGCCTCCAAAGAAGACTGTCTTCTCGCCCGAAATTTTGACACACAAAGATAAAGACTCAGAAGGATCACAAAAAGAAGGCCATACAAATTCACTTCAACAACCTTCTACCACTCCCTTACAATGAGTTGGTGGAGGTTCTTCTAGTTCACGCACTCAAGGACGAGGCCTCCCTTACAACGAGTTGGTGGAGGTTCTTCTAGTTCACGCACCCGAGGTCGAGGTCGGGGATTGGGGATGCGGAGAGGAAAGATCAATTTAATTGTTGAACGGACTAGGCCAACTATCAGCATTGGTGATGAAGACAGTTTTGA
Source organism: Phalaenopsis hybrid cultivar (assembly GCA_002079205.1). Lineage (NCBI taxonomy): Eukaryota > Viridiplantae > Streptophyta > Magnoliopsida > Asparagales > Orchidaceae > Phalaenopsis > Phalaenopsis hybrid cultivar. Next base: position 29,066 of record JXCR01114741.1, on the reverse strand, counting down.
AGATGAAATAATAATGACAAAATAGAAGAAGCTTAAGTACGAGATATCCCTAGAAGATACAAAGAGGAATGAATTAGAAATAATGTACGATCGGATAAACCACTATGTGGATACTATGACCCTCACACCGATTCTCCCTCAAAAGGTCGAGAGTTTAGATGTCAAGGAGGTTCGTAGTGTTGGTTCAAGGCCGATCAAATTTTACCGCGCTTCTACCTCTCTGAGCTTGAAAAACATGTAAATTGGGATGTTGATTCTAATGAATTAATGAAATTGCCTTTTGGTCACTTCTCGCATTGTGTTCAAAAGTTAATTCAACAGGGACATTTACCAAAACAAATGCCCAAAGATGAATTTCAACTTTTTGAAAAATTGTGGAATACTAAAAGACGAGCTCCCAATTCAAAAGAAGGTCTCGAATTTGGTACAGTTAGACCAGTCCATGATTCTGAATTTTGCATGGTTGTTACTAGTGAGTCAGAAGAGGATTGTCTCGATGTAGAGAATGACTCTACTGATCAACTAATAGAAGATGCTCTGCCAGAATTTGAGGAAGAAATTAAAATCTACTGATCAACCAATAGAAGATGCTCCCCCAAAATTTGAGGAAGAAATTAAATCCACTGTCGATGAATTGAAAGAGATTAACCTCGGGACTGAAGAACGACCCCGACCTACATATAAGTTCCTACTTGATGACAAAGAGTCTGCAGAACTGGTCAAATTACTAGCAGAGTTCAAAGATTGCTTCGCATGGAGCTACAACGAAGAATCTGGGCTGTCAGCAGAGGTTGCAGTCCATAAACTTGGGGTGGACAAGAATGTAACCCCAATAAAACAAGCTCCCAGGAGAATGCGCCTCGAGATAGAACAACAAGTCATCATCAAGGTAAATAAATTGATAGACGCCAACTTTATCAAAGAAGAGCAGTACCCCACGTGGTTAGCCAATATCATACCGATTAAAAAGAAAAATGGACAGATCCACGTTTGTGTCGACTTCAGAAATTTAAACAAAGCATGTCCAAAAGACGAATTTCTACTACCTATACCAGAAATGATGGTGGACATCGCTTCAACACATGAAATTTTCTCCTTCATAGATGGATCATCGGGGTATAACCAAATCAAGATGGCTCCCGAGGATGCAGCGCTTACAGCTTTCAGAACACCGATTGGAATCTTCTGCTACACAGTGATGCTGTTCGGCCTAAAGAATGTCGGAGCAACATATCAGCGTCGAATGACGAAGATTTTTGACGACCTCAAACACAATCAAGTAGAATGCTACGTGGATATCTGGTCATAAAAAATAAATGGAGAATATACCATTTGTATGATTTGAGGATTGTGTTTGAACGGTTACGATGTTATGACCTTAAAATGAATCCCTTAAAGTGTGCTTTTGGCGTCACCTCCGGGAAATTTCTAGGATTCCTTGTCTCTCATCGGGGAATCAAGATTGACCCGGATAAGATTAAAGCTATCTTAGAAATGCCTCCCCCTAAAACCTTGAAGCAGCTACGTTCCTTCCAGGGGNTGAGAAGACTCTCAATGCATTTCAGCATGTATTACATGATGTACTCTCTTTGAGGCATTAGCCTATATTTTATCTGTAGCACCTTTATTGAAGCAGATTAATGGAAATTTCTCTCGAGTTGTTCCTTTTTGTCAATTGCCTTTTTGTGCGATGGATGAAAGCCACAAACCATGCAATGGTTCAGAGTTCCAATGAACAAAGAACGAAACGAAAAATTTTCAACAATAAATAAAATACATCTAAAAGGTAATTGTAATAAATAAATAACAAAACAAATTTCTTTTGAAAATCAACCAATTGAAATTAAACTTTAAAAACAATTTTTGAAAAATTAAATTGTCATAAACACAACAGGAAAATAAAATAAACCTGCTGAGTGGATACTTCCGTTTTTAGAATTTCCTACTCTTTGTGCGCGCAACACAACCATCATTATCTACGCTAACTCTCTGCAAATCTCCGCAGAATTTCACATCCTGCACATAACTACACAAAGCTCTACAAATCTTCTTCAAAATCAATCTTCTCACATAATACACTACTGCAAATTCAACATGACAAGCTCCTTGTAAATTTCATATCACATCTTCAAATCAGTACCTAAATCTTGATTCTCACATTTCGAGGTTGATACCTAAATTTTGACTCTCTCCCAGAGTTGATACCTACATTTCAATTCTCATAACTTTGAATTGATGCCTACATTTCAATTCTCACATCTTTGAATTGATATTTACATTTCAATTGTCATATATTTGAATTGATACTTACATTTCAATTCTCACAGCTTTGAATTGATACTTACATTTCAATTCTCACAGCTTTGAATTGATACTTACATTTCAATTCTCACATCTTTGAATTGAAACTTACATTTTAATTCTCATATCCTTGAATTGATACTTACATTTCAAGTCTCATATCCTTGAATTGATACTTACATTTCAATTCTCAAATCTTTGAATTGATACTTACATTTTGATTCTCATATCTTCAAATTGATACTTACATTTCAATTCTCACATCTTTGAATTGATACCTACATTTCAATTCTCACATCTTTTAATTGATACTTACATTTCAATTCTCACATCTTTGAATTGGTACCTACATTTCCATTCTCATATCTTTGAATTGATACGTACATTTCAATTCTTTAATCTTTGAATTGATACCTACATTTCAATTCTCACATCTTTGAATTGATACCTACATTTCAATTCTCATTTCTGGATCAATCCTACATTTCTGAATCTTTACATTTGAGGTTGGTCCTTACATTCTGACACTTTCTTTTGAGAATTGACCTACATTTCAATTCTCATTTCTGAATCAGTCCTGCATTTCTGATTCTTCACATTTGAGGTTGGTCCTTACATTTTGACACTTTCTTTTGAGAATTGACCTACATTTCAATTCTCTTTTCTGAATCAGTCCTACATTTCTGATTCTCTACGTTTGAGGTCGGTCCTTACATTCGGACACTTTCTTTTGAGAATTGACCTACATTTCAATTCTCATTTCTGAATCAGTCCCACATCTCCGATTCTCTATGTTTGAAGTTTTTCCTTATATTCCGACACTTTCTTTTGAGAATTGACCTACATTTCAATTCTCATTTCCGAATCAGTCCCACATCTCTGATTCTCTATGTTTGAGGTCTGTCCTTATATTCCAACACTTTCTTTTGAGAATTGACCTACAACTCAATTCTCATTTCTGAATCAGTACCACATCTCTGATTCTTTACGTTTGAGGTCGGTCCTTACATTCTGACACTTTCTTTTGAGAATGGACCTACATTTCAATTCTCATTTTTGAATCAGTCCCACATCTCTGATTCTTTACATTTGAGGTCGGTCCTTACATTCCGACGCTTTCTTTTGATAAATGACCTAAATTTGAATTCTCATTTCCGAATCAGTCCTACATTTCTGATTCTCTACATTTGAGGTCGGTCCTCACATTCCGATACTTTCTTTTGAGAATTGACCTACATTTCAATTCTCATTTTTGAATCAGTCCCACATCTCTGATTCTCTACGTTTGAGGTCAGTCCTTACATTCCGACACTTTCTTTTGAGAATCGACCTACATTTCAATTCTCATTTCTAGATCAGTCCAAAATTTCTGATTCTTTACATTTCAGGTCGGTCCTTACATTCCAATACTTTCTTTTGTGAGTTGACCTACATTTCAATTCTCATTTCTAAATTAGTCCCACGTCTCTGGTTCATTACGTTTGAGGTTGGTCATTACATTCCGACACTTTCTTTTGAGAATTGACCTACATTTCAATTCTCATTTCTGAATCATTCCTACATTTCTGATTCATTATATTCAAGGTAGGTCCTTACACTCTGACTCTCTCTCCCTCTTTTTGATTCAATATTTGAATCTCAATTCCTACCTCGGGGTCAACGCTTACATTTTGACTCCACACTTTGGAAATGTTTGAAATTTCATAACTCAAAATTAACTCTCCGATCCCCAACGAGAGTCCCTGCTTCTCGGCTTGATTAAACACACACCTGCTAGTTCCCCAGTAGAAACAAATCACACAAACAACACTACACATACTTCCGAGGTCTGTTGACTTAAGAGTCTGTATTGGTTTTTGTTGATCTCGTCGGTCAACGCCAATACGTGCGGTGTGCTTTCCCAGCACACCCCACCTATTGGGGGTCCATTTGTTGATCTCATTTTTGGTTGAGGTTTAGTTTTTCCTCCTTAGTAGCTTAGGGTCTAGCCATGGGACTCTTTCTGTTGACTATTCTAAGAAAACTAGACATGGCACCATCACCATTAGAAATTCTACCCTCTTATTTACTCAACTTGAAGTTCCACATGTTGGTCTCAACCTCTAAGTACTTAGTAGGTGGGGGTCACTATGGGGGAAACTAAAGATGAGTCACCCTTAGGATTGCTAGACCTTAGGGTTGACCTTGGGTGTTGGTCTCGAGCTAAGGCACTCACTACACTAATCTGCACCCACAATCGCTCACAACCTTGAACTCAAGTTTCTAGCCTAGAGCCCTTGATCTTTTGGGATACTCATGTAGATGGTCACCTAAACCTACAAGCCCTAGGGCTACTCCCTTGATCTTTTGGGATACTCGTGTAGATGGTCCCCTAAACCTACTAGCCCTAGGGCTACGATGGCTAAGACCACTATGTAGAGGACCCAAAATGGGGTTTCCTTTGGTCCATGGCTTATTGGTTATGATTGGTACCTCAACTCTACCAAAATACCCATCTTGGCCTTTTACCCCTAAAAGACCCCCTGATTACTAAAATGCCCCTCTTGGGCTCAAAATCCCAAAAATTCCTAAAAAACCCCAATAAATCCCAAATATTCTCAATTTCATTTCTCTCGATTACCCCATGACCCAATTTGGCCAATTTAACCATCTTTAACCAAAATCTCCAAATTGCCCTTTAAAGACCTAACATTCCCTAAATCCAACTCAAATGTCCATAAATTTGATCCCAATTGACCCAAATTCCAATGATAAACTAAAATTCAATTTTGATATGACTAAATTAAACCAAATCCAAGCTCAATTGGTCCATGATTTGAGCCCAATTTTGATTTGGGTTAAAACCCCAATTTTGACCATATGACTTAATCTCACCAAATTGAACCCATAACCTAGTAAATTGGCGTCAATTAATGTTTCAAAATATTTATGACATTCCTATATATCAAAATCAACCATCAATTGACATTGGTGGAGCCTCAAACCAATTTGATTTTGGCCTAAATCTAAAATTCCCAAATTTAGCCCCAAATTGGCTAAGTCCCCAAATTTCACCCAATTGATTGCCTTAACCTCCAAATTGGTATCCAATTCTTGTTGAAAACTCTTCATGAGGTCCCTATTGACCATTTACAACAATAAATTTGGACTTAGCCCAAGTTTAACCAAGACCCAAGCCTAGCCCACATGACCAAATTGATTAAAGTTCAAAATTCCCTCAAATTGACCCTACAATTGAGCTCAAAACCGCTTCCATCCTTCACCAAAGTTGTTCATTATGATCATCTACACCAAATGCAATAATCAATTGAGGAAATTTACATGGCTGACCTAGCCCAAACCCAAGTTTTGATCATTTGCACCCACTTGGACCCCTACACTAAATGTGACCTAACCACCCTAAGGCCACCAAATTAACTCCACCACAGCCATTAGTTGGACTTAGTGACCAGTTGGAACACCATGAAATCACCTAAATCAAGAAATGGACCAAAGGTTCCCCAAATTAAGGGATCTTATTTTCAAAAATAACCTAAATCAAGCCATGGACCAAAGATCCCCCAAATTAAGGGATCTTATTTCCAAAAATGCAACATGCTTAAGATATCTTTGCAAAATCCAAGCACATTTGCATTAAATTGCTGTGATGGATTCATCTGGGTTCCCTGAGCTTCTAGCCACCTCCCCCTGGCCTGCCAGCCAGCCTAGTGGCCAGAAAAGCCCAAAACTGTGAGCTACTCCCATGGCACCTCTCCCAAATCAAACCTAGAGTCCAGCTCATCCAAATCAAACTATGGAGCTCCAATGCCCTCCACCTAAGCACCACAACGCACCCAAGCTTATGCCCTGAGAGCCACCCCATGGCCATTTTTATTAAAACTCACCTCCCACGGCCACGGGAGGTGTGCTAAAATTTCCTTAGAGAGGTCTCTCTAAACTTTACATAGAGCTTCCCTAAGATCCCCTTAATGCATTCCAACCATTTTTCCTCACCCATTCCCATTGCCAGAGCCCAATTTTGAGCTCAAAACCCTATTAGAAACTAGGGCAGAGCCCAATACACCTCTGCACTCCACCGAAATTCAATTACTTGTGCCCACACCTACACAAGAGTGAAAGAAGCCAAAGTCCCATCAAATCCCCCTTCCATAAAGTCTCTACCATAGCTCTAAACCAACACCCAAATCTGATCGTGATTGAATTCATAACTAGGCCTTACTCCAAGACCAGGGACTCAATCCCTAGCCTCCTTGGACCCCAACGATTGTGCCGAGTACCTCTGATCGAAGCCTCCCTCCTTAGAGCAAAGGTATAAAACTCCTCCTCCTCCCGAGCCTATTTTGATTGTCCATTTACTTAAGCTTCATTTCATGGCATCTTAACCATATGAATGTGTTCGTCTCACTTAGACGAGTCCATAGGATCAAACCCAAAGTGATTTTGTTGAGTCTGGGCCGAGATCTTAAGGTTTTAGTGTGGATGGGCACGGGATCATTCTATCGGGGACGATGACGGGGAGTCGTTTGATCAAGTGTGTATCAAATGGACTAGGGAGATCTCGTCGGACAACACTTCAGGATGTGAACCGGGCCGAGTCAGCAGCTACATGGACGACGACGTCCAACCAGAGCGCGCCACGCATGCCTTCGGAGCTGCCTAGGATCTAGTCAGCACGCGCTGTTTAAATAGATATATAGGGTTTTTTCCTCTATTTATTTAAATACCCTTAACTTAGAAAATACATAACTTTGTGTAGAAATATCACAAAAATAAAATAAAAATACCATCTTACTTAGTAAACAAATGAGAATAATGTGGAATAATTTTTAAGTTCATTTGGTGCATTTTTTATTTTTAATTAATTAAGCACTGTTTTGAATCATTTGATTCTCCATGCATATTGACACATCACCTTTGGCTTGAAATTTTGACATGTTGTAGCATTTGTAAGGGGAAATATTCTCTGATTTTTCCAAAGTCAAAGGAGGTTCCTATATAGAGATCCATATTTTTCAAGTTATTTCACATCATTTCCTTGAAATAATCATGGAAATTAGCATATTGATTATAAAATCCNTATTTTCTAAAAATAAAATGATATTTAAGATAAAAATTTAATTTTTTAGCCTATTTTAAATATTTAAAATAATTAAAAATTCACAAAAATTACAAAAATAATAAAACTCATGAAAATATTCTAAATTGCTTCCTAATTACTTAGGAACAATTAGAATATTTTTCCTGATTTTCTAAATAAAGATTTCGAATTTTAAAGCTTAAAAATAACTTTTAAAAGGCTAAAAATAAGTTTTCACTAAAATAATTCCAATAAATAAAAAAAAAATCTAAAAAATATAAAATTTACTCCTCTACGTTTTTTGACTTTAGGGAGATTTTTAAAAAATATAAAACTTAATTTTCATCACTTAAAATATTTTATTTTTATTAAATAACCCAAAATTTAAAATAATTCTAATAAATCACAAAGAATTCAAACAATTGTGAAATTTGATCCAAAATCTTCTCTTGTCTAGGTCTACCTCCAGTAAAAATTTCAAGGGATTATAGTTTACCTTGGTCAAGTTAGGAATTTTCTTTGAAAAATCTTATTTTTGCATAAAAATAATTATATCAATTAAATTAAGTTTTGAAAAATCATATGTTCTCCTATGATGTCTTAATTGACCCATGAATGAGGTAGGATAAAAATTTTATAGTCATTTGAATTGAATTTGACAAATTATGAGGTGTTAGAGCCTTA
>JXCR01114741.1:4295-18782 GCA_002079205.1 Phalaenopsis hybrid cultivar | reverse complement strand
CTTTATATTAAATAGGGGAACTTGTCGGCAAATACAAAGGTTTCGCAGACCAAACGGACGTCATACTTTCCTTAGTTTATTTGATCGAGCCTCATCCTCAAGTCTTGTGTTTATCCTTCGGGATAGATACAGGATTTGAAGTACAATGCTCTTTCATTTTAAACTATGAACAATAATGGGTCAGTTTGATTTCATACTTCAACGTCCTTCCGAAGCGGGAGACAGAATTTTGATTCCAGCGACCGACAGCTTCTTACGAGCAACCCCAAAAACCAACCCAAAATGCCGACAAGACCCTAACTCTATCACGCGATCGGCAGATCCTACTTTTCACTTTCGATCGCGAACCTCACGTGCCCTAGAGTTGAAATTGCACCGCCAGTGCATTCAGCGATGTCATTCACTCGCTTGATTTTCTTCCAGCAACGCAAATTCCATCTATGTCTACTTGTGCATGGCCATTCCTTTGGCCGAAAGCTTCTCGAGCATCCTAGATCCCATTTGTGCTGCACCGCCGCTCAGATCCCTCTTCTTCAGCTCAATCTCCTCACCGACAGCCTTCTCTAGCCAGCGACCTCACCCAACATGACTCCTCTTCTCCTCTAGCTACCCTACTATGGCAACCCCTCATGGAATGCCGGCTATATCTCCCATTTCATTCATGTAAGGTCGGCCCTGGCTGACCCCTTTCCTCCACTTTGGTAGAACCAAGCTGTCGGTGGGCTGACTTTTGTTCCCGACGCAACCCCTTCTTGGGCTGAAATCTAAACCTAGAAGATGCATGCCAAAGTTCCTTTTTCCTCATTCCATCTCACTAGCGGTTTTCCTCTTCTATCTTGCACGTCGCCTTTTACCTTCAAGCAACTCGCCACCGGTAACCTTGCTTCCTCCTCATCGACGTCGGGGTGGCAATGTTGTCCTGATAGGTAGAAGCTTGTCTGACCCCTCTAGTGAAGGTTCATTTTAGTTATATTTTCATATGTTGAAATCCATTATTTTTAGGTACTTTGCATACCTCACTGACTCCTGCCCTCATTGGGTCTTTTTATTATCCTGTGCACATTATGTGAGGTACATTGGAACTCAGATCGGGCATCGGTGACTCGATGTGTGGACTCTCTTCAGTGTAAAGAGAATGCATCTGGATCTATCGCGGTGGTGAGATTCCCTAAATCCTAGCTGGCCTAGTTTTCAGTGGTGTCTAAGCTTGTGGGTTCGATCACCCACACGGTGTTTGTGCACCGACGTGGGTCAGCTTAAAGACATGCCTTCATGATTGATTGTTGGATTTCCTAGAGCTAGCTTTTAGGTTAGGATTTCTCGTGCGTAGCCAACACCCTCTGTAGAGGCGAGTGTCTCCCCTTTATTGTGAGCCTTCACACCAATCCTGATGGGTCAAAGTCCCTCACTCTCTTGCTTTGGGTTCCCCAGCTTTACTTGGAGAAGATGGGATGTCAGACTTGACAAAGCGAGAGAAGCTTTGTAGCTGGCTTGTTTTGTGAAGTCTGGAGGAGTTAACAAAATAGAAAAAGCTTCATAGCTATCCTATTTTGTGACACGAGGGAGTGTTTTCTCCTTGGAGATCTAGAGAGAAACTCCCCACATTTCCTCACCAGAGCAAGAGGCGGCGATGTCGCACATCCATGAGTCTAAAATTTAGGTTTCCTCAGTGAAGTCACTAGCACGAGCCTGATTGTTTACTTGTATGTTTGTTTTATTTGGATTTCATTGCATTTTATGCATGGAGCACATGAGCACTTCACTTCGCTCCAACCAACAGCCATAGCTTGGTGATCAACTCACTTCGCTCCTACCGGCCACCCAGCCCTAGCGAGCATTTCACTTCACCCCAATTGGACGCCCGGCCTAGTGAGCATCTCACTTCACTCTTACTAACTGCCACAGCTCGGTGAGCATCTCACTTTGCTTTGACCGGTCGCCCTGACCCAATGATCATCTCACCTCGCTATGATCAGCCGCTCCGTCCTGGTTAGCATCTCACTTTGGTTTGACCTGCAGCCCTGGCTAGGTTGACTGATCACTTTGGTTCAACTGACCATAATGGACCGGTCAACCGATCATTTGCACCATTGCATGTTGTATGTGTACATATGCATGTATGTATGCATGTTCACCTACTTTTCTTTGCACATCCTTCGATCACTGTTGCCTCGACACACCTTATTCTGATCACTGTCGTCACGACACGCTCTTCCCTTTCGATCGATGCCACCTCAAAACACCTCTTTCGAGCCGCTGTTGTCATGGAACGTCCATCCCTTTTGGTCACTGCCACCTCGGCACACCTCTATCAGGTCGTTGCTACCATGGGACACCCATCTCTTTCTGTCACTGCCGCCTCGGTACACCTTTCTCGAGCAACTACCGCCATGGTACGCCCATCCCTTTCGATCACTACCACCTCGACACACCTTATTTGGGTCGCTGCCTGGCCGTGGATTTCTAAATGCTTAGTTTCAACTTTAATTTTTATATCTTCTCTTTTGTTGCAGTTATGAAGGTAAGTATACGTAAAGCTCAAGTAATACAGGGCTCTAGTGGAGACCTGGTTATTGATTCCATAGGGAATACAACAGAACTTTAAAATGTAAAATGTAGTGCAGAAAGCCGATATTCAATTCAGAATGCATGTACTAAAAATATTTAAGTCACTAATAGTATAAATATGATTAAATATTCAAGTTCATTAAAGTACTAACTAAGCTTCAAAGCAAGGTATCTAACACCAAACTAAGTTTTGTGTTGTAAGTTTCAAATATGGAGAAGACGTCCTCCCACTTACAATGATGTTGTGGCAAGTGAAAGATAAGGATTCGTAGGATATTGTGATGTGCCAAATAGAAGCATTAGTTTCAATGTTCTTTTTATTTCTTGTTCAACTCTTGATAGATGACCAGCAATATCATTGTCAATACTTTTCCTAACCACTATCTAAAAATCAAATTCATGTGAAAGAAGGACCCGTCTAATTAATCTTGGTTTCACGTCCTTCATTGACATAAGATATTTAATAGTAGAATGATCAGTATGCACAATGTATTGAGATCCAATTAAGTAGGGTCTAAATGTATCGAAAGCATATACTACTGTCAATAACTCTTTTTCAATTGTTGTGTAATTAATTTGAAATTCATTAAGAGTTTTACTAGCATAATATATAACTTTAAGAATCTTATCAAATTGTTGTCCTAAAATAGCCCCAAAAGCGTAATCACTTACATCACACATTAACTCAAATGGTTAATTCCAATTAGGTGAAATAATGATTGGTGCAGTGATTAATTTTTCTCTTAGTAAGTTGAAGGCTTTTACGCAATCATCATTAAAATCAAAATTATTTTCTTTTTCTAAAAGATGGCAAATAAGCTTGCCAATTTTTGAAAAATCCTTAATATACCTTTTATATAATCAAGCATGTCCAAGAAAACTCCTTATTGCTTTTACTACAGTAGGACGTTGTAATGTAGCTATAAGTTGAATTTTTATTGGATCAACTTCCTTGTCATTTTTCAGAAATTTTATCTCTCAAAACAATTCCTTATGTGACCATAAATTGAAATTATTCCCAATTGAGGACTAAATTTCTTTCTTCATAACATTTTAAAACCTTTGTTAAATGATCTAATATAAGTCAAAAGAGGTTCTAAAAATTGAGAAATCATCCATAAAAACATCAATTCCTTTATTGATTAGGTCACAGGAAATAGACATCATAGACCTTTAGAAAATTTTGGTGCATTACATTAACCAAAAGACACTCTTCTAAAAGCAAAAGTCCTATAAGGACGTGTGAATGTAGTCTTTTATTGATCCTCTAGAGCACTATAAATTTGCTAGTAACCATAATATCAATTCTAAAAGCAGAAATAATGATGCCCAACAAGTCTATCCAACATTTGATCCATGAAAGGTAAAAAAAAAGTGATCCTTTCTAGTGGGAAGGTTTTATTTTCTATAATAAATACAAATTAGTCATCCAGTTACTTATCTTGTTGGTATTAATCCATTTCTATCATTAACAATTACCATCACTTCTCTTTTCTTAGGAACACAGTGAATAGGACTAACTCATGCACTATCGAAAATAGGATAAATAATTCCCACATCAAACCACTTTAGAAATTCTCTCTTCTCCACTTCATTCATTATTGGGAAAAATCTTCTTTGAGGAATAGCCTTAAGTTTATGGTTATCTTCCCCTAAAACTTTATGAATGTAGATTGAAGGACTGATTTCTTTAATATAAGTTAATGTCCATCCAAAAGCATTATTATAATTTCTTAATGTCTCCAATAATTTTTTCTCTTGATCTTTTGTTAAATCTGAGGATATTTCACAACTAAAGTTGATGAACTTTTGAAAAAAGCATACTTTATATGTGTAGGAAGTACTTTTATCTCATGTTGAAGGGGTTTTTTAATTAAAGAGATCAGATATTTACTATTCTTAGTAGTATCAAAAATATCAAAATTTTCTTGAACATAATTAGTATCCTCAGCATTTATTTGTATTGGCTTTTCTTCAAAATCACTTTCGGTTTCACTTTCTACTTCATCTAAATTTAATATAACTTCCTCTTTTTGCTCAGAAATGACTTCACATTTTTTTTTGAAATGTTTATTAATCATATAATCAATAATATCTATCATATAAAATTTATTGTCTTTTTCTTTAGCAGAATACCTCATTGACTTAAAAAAATTAAACATTATTTCTTGGTCATTAAATCTCAAGGTTAATTCTCTTTTTTGTAAATCAATCATAGCACGTCTAGTTGCAAGAAAATGTCTCCCAAAAATAATAGGAATTTCATTATCTTCTTCCACATCAAGCACTATGAAATCCACATGGAAGATAAATTTATCCACCTTAAATTGTACATCTTCTACAACCCATTTTGGATAAGTGATATATCGATCAACTAACTAAAGAGTTACAATAGTGGGAGAAATATCTCTTAAGTCCAACCTTCTAAAGATAGAAAAAGGCATGAGATTAATGCTAGCTCCTAAATTGCATATGGCTTTTCAATAAATTTTTTCTCCAATTGAGCTAGGCATAGTAAAACTACCAGGGTACTTAAGCTTTTGTGGAAGCTTCTTTTGAAATATTGCAATACAGTCTTTACTAAGTGCAATAGTTTCATAAGCTTCAAACTTCGTCTTATTTTTTAATACTTCTTTAGTAAATTTAGCATAACTTATCATTTGTTCCAAAGCTTATGCAAAAGAAAAGTTGATTGTAAGCTTATTAAATATCTGAAAAAACTTTAAAAATTGTTGATCAAGATTTTTTTGTCTAACTCTTTGAGGAAAAGGAGGTGGTGGTCTTTTTGAATCACTTTTAGTTGGAAAGACAGGTTGTTCTTTATTCTTAGAAATAATTTCTTTAGGTTTTTTAGTTTCTTCCGTTTCTCTCTTAACTACAATCTCTTTTTGAATTCCAACATTTAATTTCTTTCCACTTCTAAGTTGAACAACATCAATTTGATCTTGTTCTTTACTTTTGTCTTTTAAATTTATCTCAAAATTACTAGAAAGCACTCCATAGGGTTTATTGCTAAGTGAGTTAGCAATTTGACCGAGTTAATTCTTAATGTTTCTTAAAGCAGGACCTTGACTTTGTAATTGATTATCCATTTCTAAAAATATTTCTTGAACAAATAACTTTTTTTCTTTATGTTGTTAATTATTAAAGCAAGAGGATAAGAAGGTTGAGAGTAAGAACTAACCTGGTTGTTCCAGTTTCTTATTGAGTTTGCTTGATTATTCTCCCATTGTTGATTTTCACCGCCCTAATTATTATTCTAGTTAAAGCTATGGTTTTTCCAATCAAGGTTATAAAAATTAGAATATGGTTTCTAGTGTTTATTAGTAACCACATGTAAAGCTTCTAATGATTGAGAATCATTCAATCATCCTATTAAATTTTTCTCACTCATTTTAGGTGTCTGAGAAAAATTAATTTCCAAATTATATAATTTCTTAGATATTGCAGTAACTTGAGATGCCATAATGGTTATAACAATATTATCATGAACACTAGCTACTCTCTTAGGATTAGTAGTCATTTCTTTAATTAAGGCATAAGCTTCATCAAATGGTTTACATTAAAGATCACCTCGCAGAGGTATTAGTTATAGGTCTAAGGGATCCTATTACCCATTATAAAATGTTTGAATAATTAATTGGTCAGGTAAAGCATGATGTGTAGCTTTCTAAGGAGTTCCTTAAATCATTCCCAAGCTTCATAAATTGACTCCTTTTCATACAGATTAAAAGATGTAATATCATTTCTAAGCTTAGTAATTTTTTAAGTAGGAAAATATTTACCCAGGAAATTTTATGCCAAATCTCCCCAAGTTTTAATGGATTCAGGTGCTAACGAGTTTAACCTCATCTTAACTTTATACCTTAAGGAAAAAGGAGAAAGTTTAAGTCGAACATCATCGTTTGATACTCCATCATTATTGAGGTAGCACAAAGTTCTGGAAAACCTGTAAGATATAAATTTGGATGCTTAGATGGTGTTCCCCTAAACTTGTTATTTTGCACCTTTTGTACTATTCTAGGTTTAAGTTGACATAAGTTGGTCGCTGCAGCAGGAGTTTGAATACTTAAATGAATTTCATCTGTTGTAGGGTTTGCATAATCCCTTAATGGTTTTTGTAAAATTTGATGTTCATTTTCTGTAGTTAAAATCTTAGTGTTATTTTGTGATGTGTTTGCAATTTATTGCGAATTGTGAAGTTTTGTTTGCTTTTGAATTCTTTTTATAATTCCTTCTAATTTAGAATCATAGGGTAATAAACCTTCAGATCTTAAACTTCACATGCAAAAAGTAAAATTAACTAAATAAAATACATAAAAAATCTAAATAATATTTTTATTTTTAGTTTTTTCAATTTTTGCATTTTTAAATTTATGTAATTTTTAAAAATTTGAAATAATCTTAAAACGTATTTTTAGTAATTCTACAGTTTAAAAAAATTTTCTAAGTTAAGAAGTTAAGAAAAAAACTTACTTTTAATTCCTTTGATTCCACGGAAACGGCGCCAAAAACTTGACACGACCCAAAATTACGCAGATATATATGTTCCTTAATATGCCAAAAACTTGACCAAACTTATTTTTAGTGGTTAGTGAGAAAAAAAGAAATACTTTAAAGTATAGATTAATATTGTTTTCACCAGAGGGACTACACAAGTATACTTTTCGTTTCCAACAATATAGAGTTTTTTTAATAACCAGTATCGAACTCACAAAGATGAAATGAAAAGAAAAATAGGAATTTAACTTTATAAGAACTTTACTTAAGACTGTATAAATTTCTAAAATAGTTGTTGACCTCACTTTTGTTTGAGGTCTAGATTTCCTCCTTAGTAGCTTAGAATCTAGCCATAAGTCTTTCCTATTGAATATTCCTAGAAAAATAGAAAAGGAACCCTCACCATTAGAAATTCTGAACTCCTCTTTACTCAACTTGAAACTCTATCCTAACCTCTAGCACTTAGTAGGTGGGGTCAATATGGGAGAGCTCAAGCCGAGTTCCCACAGGACTGCTTGCCCTTATGGTTGACTTTGGATGCCTCAATACCCTAAATCCAAAATTCCTTGACTTTGATCCCTTGATCCATTGGGAGACTCGTGTAGATGATCCCCTAAATCCTATGGCCCTAGGCTTGGGTTTAGCTGAGACTAGTACATAGAGGACCCAAATGGAGTTCCCATTGGCCCATAGCTCATTTATGGTGGTTCGCACCCCAATTCTACCAAAAATACCCAACTTAGCTTTTTTGCCCCTAAACTCCCCAAAATTACCTAAGTAACCTTAGAACCCTAAATTTGGCCAAAATTCCCAAACTTACCAAAAATACCCAAATTTATTGAAAAATCATTTCAATCCTTTTGAAAACATCCAAATTACCAAAAATCACCAAAAATATTCTAAATTACCAAAACGGCCCTCAGCCCAAAATTTCAAAAATTGCAAAAAATCCTAAAAATTCCCAAAACCTTCCAAATATTTCCAATTTTCTTTTTCTCGACTACCACATGACCCAAGTTGACCAATTTGACCATTTGGACCAAAACCCCCAAATTGCCTTTAAAGGCCCAACTTTTTCCAAATTTACCTCAAATGTCCACAAATTTAGGCCCAATTTTCCTCAATTTCAATTCTAAACTCAAATTAATCTTTCATATGACCAATATAAACTGAATCCAAGCTCAATTAACACATTCTTTGAGCTGAATTTTGATCTAAATCAAACCCCCAATTTTTGCATATGACTTAATCTCATAAAATTGAACCATGGCCTACTCAATTTGCCACAATTTATGTTGAAAACTCTTCATAACACTAATACACATCAAACTTGACCTTCAATTTGCCTTGGTGAAGACCAAATTTCACTTAATTTCTAAGTCGAAAAGCCCCAATTTTGCCCTAAAATGGTCATACCTCAAAATTTCACCAAATTGATTGCCTTAACCCCAAAAGTGGCACCCAATTTAGATTGAAAACTTTTCATCACATTCCTATTTTCCATTATAAACAATCAATTTGGACTTAGCCCAATCTTAGCCCAATCTAGACCCAAGTCTAGCCCAACATGCTCAAATTGACCAAAATCCCAAAATCCTTCAACTTAAGCCCCCAATTGAACTCAAAATCATTTCAAGTCTTCACCAAAAATCTTCATGACAATCATATACACAATTTTAATCAATTAATTGTGCTCAAGATCATGGCTAGCCTAGCCCAAACCCAAGCTTTGGCCAAATTTCCCTACATGGACCCCTTCACCAAAAATTAACCAAGCCATGTCAAATTGGCAACCAAAGATCACCACAGCCACTAAGCCCTTCCTTTGACAACGCTAAACCTTACAAAACCCACCAAACCAAGATATGGACCAATGGGTCCCTATATTAAGGGATTTATGTCCATATTTGGGTCTTAAGCCAAAATCCTTACAATTATGACTAACCCTTGGGGGTAAGTGATAATTGAACCTCCCCCTGGCTCACCTGACCTCTTGGCTAGTTCCCCTATTCTTTCCTGCCAGCCCAGTGGTTGGAAGACACCAAAATCGTGAGCCACCTCCCCTAAATCCAAACCCAATTCAAACCTTGAGGCCGCCTCATCCAATTTTATGTTTAGAGCCTCTCTGCCCTCCACATAGGCAGCAGTTTGCACCCTTCACCTGACCCACAAAGCCACCATTTACCATTTTTATAGAAGCTCACCTCCATGGCCAAGGGGAGAGGTGCTAAAATTTTCTCAAAGAGGGACCTCCAAATTGATCCTGCAGCCTCTTTGAGTCCTCCTCAGCTCATGCCAACCTTTTTCCCCCACTGATCCCCACTATGGAAGCTCATATTGGAGTTCAAACTTCTAGTAAAAGCAGGACAAAAATCCCCATAGCTCCAAAGTTCACCAAAATCTAACTAAACTCACCCACACCATCCCCATAGTGAAAGAAGAAGAAGCCCCACCAAATCCCCTTCATATAGAGCCTCTAGCTTAGCTCTGGACCAACATTTGAAATCTAGCTTGGTCAAATTCATACCTAGACCTTTCACCATAGTAAGAGGCTCAATCCCTAGCCTCCTTGGACCGCCAAAAATATGTCAAGCACCTCCGATTGAAGAGTCCCTTCCCAGAGCAAAGGAATTGAACTTCCCCTCTTCCTGAGTTTATTTTGATTCTCCATTTGATTAGGGTTAGTTTCATTGCATGATTACCATATGGATATGTTCTAATAGTCAAGAGGAGCATATAGAAACAAATTTCACTTGATTTGGTTGAGAAATGAGTGAGATATCAAGATTTGAAAATAAACGGTTCTCGGGCTAGGGCATCGAGGATGGCTTTGATCGCGTTGGATGGAGAGACGGAATGAAAAGGCCGGATGTGTGGATAATAACATGGAAGGTGGCATCAAATGGGAACATTTTGCATGGAGCTTTGGAGCCGCCGTTGATTGGCGCGACGTCGCGTCATTTAAGTAGAAAAATAGGGCTTTTTCTGATTTATTTAATTCGCTAAACTTTAAAAATTCATATCTTGCTGTAGAAAAAATTATAAAAATAAAATAAAAATTCCCATATGCTTAGTAAACAAAGAAGAACAATATGAAAATGGTTTGAAGTTCATTTGATGCATATTTTACTTTTACTTAATTAAATACTATTTTGAGTCTTTTGATTCTCCATGCATTTAGACATTTTACCATAGCTTGAAATTTTGGCATATTGTTGCCTCTGTCTTAGGGATCATTCTCTAGTTTTTTTAAAGTCAGAGAAGATCTCTAGAAAGAGATCCATATATTTCAAGTTTATGTCTATTATTTGCATAAATTAATTATAATAATTAGCATGCTGCTTAGAAAATTCTAAAAAAATTTTGGAAGGTTTGTCACGACCAGAGAACACTTTAGAAAATATTTTATGGGCTAATTCATTAAAAATACACTTAACTTTCACCAAACCCTAAAACAAAAAAAATCAAATTTTTAAAAAAATGAAAATCTAAATGACTTGATTTTAACTCTCCACTGTAATTTGAAGTTTAGAGAACTCCCCATAAAAATTTCAAAATATTTGGAGCTCATTTGATAACTTAAATTGATTTTCTATGTTAAGTGTCATTTTTAACACTAAAATGAGTTTTAATATTTAAAATATAACTCAAAAAATTATAAAATTTTTTTTTTGGAGTTCTCTATCATCAAAGGAATTTTTTTAAAATAAAAGGGTAATGAAATAAAAACTTCATTTTTATCCTATTTTTAATATTTAAATAATTAAAAAATGATAGAAATCACAAAAATAACAAAATTCATGGAAATGTTTTAAATTATTTTGTAAGCACTTAGGAACAATTGGAATATTTTTTTCCTAACTTTCTAAGTGAAGCTATTGAAATTTGAAATTTAAAATAAATTTTAAAGGCTAAAAATGGATTTTCACTAAAATAATTCTAAAAATTCAAAGAAAACTCAAAAAAAATGTGAAATTTTGTTTCTATGGTTTTCTTGACCTTATAAAAATTTAATAAAAATATAAAACTTAATTTTCCACATTTAAAATATTTTATAGTTAATAAATGCTCAAAAAAATAAAATAATTTTAGTAATTCAAATAAAACTCAATAAATTATGAAATTTGTTCCCAATAGTTCTCTAGTGTAAGTCTACCTCCAGTAAAAATTTCAAGGGTTTAGATTTTTCTTTAGTCAAGTTATGTATTTTTCTTTAATAAATCCTATTTTTGCATACAAATAAATATATAAATTAAATTAAAATTTGAAAAATCACATTTTCTCCCATGATGTCTTAATTGACCCATGAGTGAGGTGGGATCCAAATTTCAAAGTCATTTGAATTAAATTTGATGAATTATGAAGAATATGTAATTTTTGAATTTAATTAACACTTAAATAAATTTCTCCTCAAAACCAAAGCCAAACCATAGGATAGACTGGGAAGTCACTGAGGTTTTTCTCTGGGTCTATGACAACCCCTAGTTCTTCCTCCTTTGAACTCTACAATAAATGTTCCAAATTTGAACCATTCCCATTTCACACCTCTTCACCTGATCTTGTTGAAAAGTTTTATCCTTTTGAAATCTTTGAACATAATATTCCCTGATTTTTATCAAGAGTTTTCTTAGGTGACTTCGGTTATCTAAGATGTAATTAACTATAAAGGTTTGCCCTAATAGGAAGCTCGTCCGAACTAAGCTTAATATAAGCCCTATTTAATTCTTCAAATTAAATAGGAAAAATTTTCGGCAAATAAAATGATTTTACAGACCAAANATCCTCAGATGAAGTTTGCTTGTTGAGAGAACATTCAGGGGTAACCTTTACAGATGAAAACTTGCTGCTCGGTACCGCCGACCACAACCGCCTGCTCTACATCTCCGTCAACATTGGCAGGTTTGTGTTATCCAGAGTTTTAATAGATCCTGGAGCATCTCTTAACTTGATGAGTCTACGAAAGTTAGCATATTTGGACTTCAACGTTCTGGAGCTCATCCCCGATAAGATGATGTTAAGAGGATTCAAAAGAAAGGGAGAAAGAGCCCTTAGATCAATTTTATTACTTATGAAGGTTGGAGAACTTGTAACAACCGTTAAATTTCATATCATCGACGCAGAGACCTATTTTAACGCTCTATTGGGTCGACCATGCATTCATGAGCAGAAGATGGTTCCATCATCCCTACATTAGTGCATTAAATACCGAAAAGACGGTCAGGAAAATTGCATCAAGGGAGATCGACAACCATTTTTCAGTGCATGAAGTCGGTATCCACGAAGACGCTGCCTACTACGCGTCTCCAAAGAAGACTGTCTTCTCGCGCGAAATTTTGACACACAAAGATAAAGACTCAAAAGGATCACAAAAATAAGGCCATACAAATTCACTTCAATAACCTTCTACCACTCCCTTACAATGAGTTGGTAGAGGTTCTTCTATTTCACGTACTCGAGGACAAGGCCGGGGACGCGGACGAGGACAGATCAATTTAATTGTAGAACGGACTAGGCCAACTATCAGCATTGGTGATGAAGAGAGTTCTGAAGATGAAATAATAATGACAAAACAGAAGAAGCCTCAGTATGAGATATCCCTAGAAGATACAGAGAGAAATGAATTTGAAACAATGTACGATCGGATAAACCACTATGTGGATACTATGACCCTCACATCGATTCTCCCTCAAAAGGTCGAGAGTTTAGATGTCAAGGAAGTTTGTAGTGTTGGTTCAAGGCCGATCAAATTTTACCGCGCTTCTACCTCTACTGAGCTTGAAAAACATGTAAATTGGGATGTTGATTCTAATGAATTAATGAAATTGCCTTTTGGTTACTTCTCTCCTTGTGTTCAAAAGTTAATTCAACAGGGACATTTACCAAAACAAATGCCAAAAGATAAATTTCAACTTTTTGAAAAATTGTGGAATACTAAAAGACGAGCTTCCAATTCAAAAGAAGGTCTCGGATTTGGTACAGTTAGACCAGTCGATGATTCTGAATTTTGCATGGCTGTTACTAGTGAGTCAGAAGAGGATTGTCTCAATGTAGAGAATGACTGTACTGATCAACCAATAGAAGATGCTCTACCAGATTTTGAGGAAGAAATTAAATCCACTATCGATGAATTGAAAGAGATTAACCTCGGGACTGAAGAACGACCCCGACCTACATTTATAAGTTCTCTGCTTGATGATAAAGAGTCTGCAGAACTGATCAAATTGCTAGCAGAGTTCAAAGATTGCTTTGCATGGAGCAACGATGAAATGTCAGGGCTGATAGCAGAGGTTGCAATCCATAAACTTGGGGTGGACAAGAATGTAACCCCAATAAAACAAGCTCCCAGGAGAATGCGCCTCGAGATAGAACAACAAGTCATCGCCAAGGTAAATAAATTGATAGACGCCAACTTTGTCAAAGAAGAGCAGTACCCCACGTGGTTAGCCAATATCATACCAATTAAAAAGAAAAATGGATAGATCCACGTTTGTGTCGACTTCAGAGATTTGAACAAAGCATGTCCAAAAGACGAGTTTCCACTACCTATACCAGAAATGATGGTGGACATTGCTTCAACACATGAAATTTTCTCCTTCATAGATGGATCATCGGGGTATAACCAAATCAAGATGGCTCCCGAGGATGCAGCGCTTACAGCTTTCAGAACACCGATTGGAATCTTCTGCTACACAGTGATGTCGTTCGGCCTAAAGAATGCCGGAGCAACATATCAGCGTGGAATGACGAAGATTTTTGACGAACTCAAACACAATCAAGTAGAATGCTACGTGGATATCTGGTCATAAAAAGTAAATGGAGAATAGACCATTTGTATGATTTGAGGATTGTGTTTGAACGGTTACGATGATATGACCTTAAAATGAATCCCTTAAAGTGCGCTTTTGGCGTCACCTTCGGGAAATTTTTAGGATTCCTTGTTTCTCATCGGGGAATCGAGATTGACCCGGATAAGATTAAAGCTATCTTAGAAATGCCTCCCCCTAAAATCTTGAAGCAGCTACGTTCCTTCCAGGGAAAGTTGGCATTTCTAAGACGCTTTATTTCCAATCTCTCAGGTAGGTGTCAGCCTTTCTCAACATTAATTAAAAAGGACGCCAAATTTATTTGGGAATAGAAATGCCAGCGGGCCTTTGAGGACATTAAACAATATTTAATGACACCTCTTGTTTTGGCAGCCCTTATCCCAGGGAAACCATTGATACTTTATACCGCGGCTTTCGATGACTCTCTTGGAGCCCTCTTAGCCCAAGTCAATGAAGAGGGAAAAGAAAACGCTCTCTACTACTTGAGTCGTCATCTAATACCGATGGAGATAAAGTATCCACCTATTGAGAAGAATTGTCTGGCACTAATTTTTGATGCTCAAAAGCTTAGACATTACATGCTTTCTCATAAGAT